>JAKCPI010027313.1:0-19969 GCA_023213315.1 Euborellia annulipes
ATATATAGATGGCCGTAGATTTTTTTAGTTTGTCGAATGAATGAAGTAGACAAATTAATCCTTACAAATGATTTTACCCCCTCTTCTCATTAACACTCTGAGGTCATATCAGCTAGTGATCTCTTTAACTATTCAAATATACTGGCTCTGAGTCTAAAATATAAATGATGGAATGGAGTCAGCCAAGGAAAGAATTAAAAAAAAAAAAAAACCCAACCACCAGTAATAGGAAATGCCAAAAACCAAGCTTGAATTTGAATAAATAACCGAGGTGAATATTCTCAATTAGATCTTCTGCACCCGGGTCTCCGAAAACCCAGTTACGCCACTGTCCAAATGTTTATTAAAGTGGGAAAGTATGAAAAATTCTATAGTGCAGTGGACGCCACAAATCCCTGATCTATTTTAGAGTAGAGTTTTGAGCTTAGTCAACCAAACTAATATTTTTAAATAAAATAAAATAAAACGGAACGTTTACGCTTATACTTCGCTTAGAGAGCATTCAAAATTTGTGTTCTTTCGAGTAAATATGCCCATAGGCGCCGGAAGTGGAGGGGGGGGCAAGAGTACATTGCCCCCCCCTGGCATCCTATAGGGGGGGCAGAGGGGGGCAATATGTCTTCTTTTATTTCATTTCTTCTTAAAATTGATATATTTTTACTTTTGAAAAATAAAATCTAATTTAAAGAAAATTAAAAGAGTAAGAAATTCATTTTTTTCCAAATTTTTTCCAAAAACTTTTGATAAAATCACTAGCAAATTTTTTAAAATTTTAATTTTATTAATATTGTGATTTTATTTAAAATTTTTAAAGTTTTATAGTAGATTTGTATTTGTTTTATACTATTTGAACATAAATTATTTTAATTTTCAAAAAAAAAAATTTTGCCCCCCCCTGATTCAAATTCGTTCCGGCGCCCCTGAATATGCCCATGCACAAATTTATCATGTATAATTTTAAAGAAAGGAAAATTTTTTAAACTTTTGAACCTGACTGTATCTGCTCTGCTCACAAGAATAGATAACCCTTGAGAGCTCTTTCTTTTAATCCTCAGCAAGAAGATATTAACTTCAAATTTTTATTTTATATATTGAATACCAAATAAAAGTTCAGTACGTATATACCTTTATATTTCATATTAATGTTATCCTTTGATATTTAGTAATATTTTAAATTTTGAGGTTAGGTATTCACTTGTTATAAATAACTTAATTATTCATAATTACTAAGACTTTTTTTGATTTCCCCCCTATATATTATTCTCTATAGATTAATATATAGAGAGAAAATATTGTATTCATGTCAAAAATTTGATTTTGAGATTGTGATAGGAATGTTTTTAGGTCCCCTTAGTCTAAAAATGTTATTTTTTCACTTGACTGCTCGATTTAATTACGTATATTTTTGAATGTTTATTTTTAAAAGAACATTCATAGTGATTGATTGAGTTTTAAATTAACGCATAATAAACTTTAATTAAAGTAGAATCTATTTATTTAGTTAAAAATGTAGTTATTAATACATTTCTTTTCTTTTTAAGCTTCTACACGGGAGTTATACGATCAAGTTTATACAAAAGTACGAAAGAACACTCCACAATTTTTCTGGTCTGACACTCTCATAAATAAAGATCTGATGGAACTCACCGATGAACGTCGTTTTCCAACAAGACGACGTACCAAACCTGTCGCAACGGCGTCTAATGTCAAAACTGAAGATGCACCAGCGAGTCCACCTCATTTAAGAAAGAACCCAACACAAGAAGAACAAACATCTGCAAACATCTCAAATAATAAAGACTCATCAGAGAGTGAGAGCAAGATGGTTTTTACAGATACAGATCGTGAATTGTTTTGCTTGGGAAGGACATATGGCACGCAGGATTATTTTGGGCAACGTGTTCTTCAAGTAGCAACAATTTTACGAAATTTAAGTTTTGTTGAGGAAAATGCGACAGTACTCGCCAAGAATCTCACTTTATTAAGGTTGTATAATATCTCTTACTAAGAATTATTATTGATGTCAAATAATTCACATGAAACAAAAAAAATTTCATACTTTTATATTTTCATTAGGGGCGATAATTTGAAATGCAGTATTTTTTTTCTTTGAATTTAATTATTCTTATTTTAAAATAAGGATTTTTAATGCATATGTTTGGATTTTTTACCCCTAATTCTGATATTTAAAAATAATCTCCTATGCCTATAAATTCGAACATAAATAATAAACATAGGTAATTTTTTTTTAGGTTTGTTATATTGTTAATTAATTCCCGATGGAACGCTCTTCATCAACTTGGATTGGATACCCTAGGCAACATTGCCTCCGAATTATTACTTTGTGAACCTAGTAAAGATGCTTTAACAAGGCACTTATTGGCCACTATCACATCAGGATTGTCTTCTTGTGACCGAGGGCAAATTGTCAGCTGTCTCGAAGTTCTCAATAAACTCTGCCAGAAAGATGAAAATGAAGAGATATTGCTGAGGCATATTGAACAACCGGTAAATTTTGATTTTTTTTTTGCTTGTTCTATTTGACTGATATTATTAATCATTTCTTTTCATTTTTACTTTTTAACTTTGCCCACCAACCATAGGTTGAGCAGGTAAAGTTAATGTAATCGTTAAAAAAATTGAAATTGAACTGAAGCTGCCAAAATGCGTTTTGAGGCCCCCTGAAACTATTTAAGTAGTTTTTGGAATGATATCTGTGTGTGTGTCTGTGTGTATTTGGTAAAACTCAAAAACTATTTATTCATTGTTTTGAAATTTTGAAAACATAAACTAAAGGTAAAGGCCAAGAACTGAAAAGCTTTTGGTAAACATCGGACCAGACCTCTAGAGGGAATGGGGGCAATATTTTTTTCTTACATAACCTATAATTTTTTTTATATATTCAGAAACTACACTTTCTCCCGAGTAAAATGATATATAATATTAGTATCCTATATTGTTATAAATTTGTTAAAAAATTATTTAAACTTTAAAATTTAGCATAGCAACAGAGCCAAATCAAAACAAATAAACGCGTTGCGTTATTTCTTTGAATAGTGGGTGGGCAAAGTTGTTCGCTAGGCTTAGTTAGAACCTTTATTATATATATGTAATATATGCGATCATGTCAAAAATTCTATGTCGAGATTTTGATTGAAATACATGTTTTGAGATCCCTGAGTCCAAAAAAGTGGGCATATGTGTGGTCATTTTTAAGCATGAAGGAAATGAGCTAACAGTTTGAAATTTTATATTTATGATAGGCCCCCCTGAGACGAAAATAAACATTTGAACAAAATCGGCCAAAAAGTACCAGTACTTTACTGAAATACTTTTTCAGTTTTTTTTTCCGATTTTTTCAAAATTTGCTCAAACAATCTTGATTAAAATTCAAAAATCAATTATTTTTTACATGGTGATTAAAAAGTATATCAGTAAAATTTTTCGTGAAAATTGTTTGAAGTGCACTTTACTAGTATTAGTAGTATTTCAGATTTTTTAAAATTGATTTTTCGGTTCTTCCTTCCATAGAGCCAATGCTAAATCCCTATGGGGATTTGCATGTAAATTTCGATTCAAAAGGGGGTCCCCCTTTGGAACTTTTTATTTATTTCTTTTTTTCAAACATTCCATTTTTTCTCTTCTTGATTGTTTTTTAATTTGTTAAATATCATCACGATATTGCAAAGAAATTGCCAGACAAATTTAATTGGTATTTACTTAAATTAGAAATACTATTGAAGGGTTTTTTTATAAATAAAAAAATGTAATAAGGATGAAATTTTAATTTTTTTTTCTTTTTTAGGTATACGACCGACTTTGTCAGTATCTCACACTGCATGACATCATGCTACTTATTCAAACCCTTGAATGCCTATACTCATTATCATCATTAGGCGAAAGGGCTTGCAATCAATTGACCAGGGTACACGGCGCTGTCGATACTCTGGTTGCTCTCGTCACAGTCGAGGCAAGCATTTTTTATCATTTTTATTTATTATTTTCTTCCTAGCATTTATTGCACATATTTGTAATTAGTATGTTTTTTATATATATAATTAAAATAATTTTTGTACTTTTAATCATAGTCCCCCCGTCTCACGGTTGTGTTTTCCTTTTATCATGGCGATCATGAAAATTCGGTTTGAAGAGATTTGTTTCCTATATACAGTAGGCTGTATATTTAGTTTCCTAAAATAATTTAATTGATTTAGAAATATCTAAATGTTTAATTTAATTAATTTAGTGTTGTTTAATTCAATTGAAATGAATCTTATTTATAAATTGTAATGATTAGCTTATTGATTTACAAATACAAATTATTAAATTTAAATGAATCAATATACTCTTATTAATTTCAATAAATATTTGATATCAAAAAAAATGTGTCTTAATGAAAAACTAATGAATGATCAAAAGGTAAAATAAAATACCTGAGATTTAATTGACGGATCACATGAGTTGCAAAGATTACTTTAGGTCACATTAAAAATTCTTATGTGTAACGTTTCGGACTAAATTTTTTGGTACATCTTCTCAGTTGAAAGTAAACTTAATAGAAACGTTTAAAAGTTTATAAGTTAACATTTAGTAGTAATTAAGATATGTTTAAATTTAAAAGCATATTCCCTGGAAACTCCCCGGTTGCCATCGGTAAAAATTTTAAATATATACATGTAAATAATATTATATATAACCTCTAAAGGGCTTTAGTAGTAGCCAAGAGGGAAAAAAAAAATAAGTTTATTCCTGTTCATGTTTCTCTATTTTAAAAAACGACAGATTATTCTTTTTTAATACATATTTTTTTTTTTTAATTTTTCAGGCACAAAGCTATGGGCCAAAAGCCTGTATTCTCATGCGGGTGGTCGAGACTGTAACGGGGTCACAACCCCTGGTAGCTGCTGCCGCTGCAGCTGCCAATGCTACCGCCGTTTCAACGACATTAACAGCGGTCACAACGACCCAGCAATCAATAACAACGACAGTTTCGGCAACGCCTGTTAGTCCAGCCGGGGCAACTATGTTACATCCGGCAAGGCCAATTACTCCTGTAACTCCAGTCCAACCCCGACAGGCGGCAGCGTCTGCAATCACCCCAGTCACAACACAGCATCGTAAGAGTAATGTTAAAAAATGTAAATTTTATTTTTGAAACGTTTGTTTATCTTTTATTTTTAGAAATAAGAATAACAACTCACCCTTTTACTTTTTCAACTTTGCATTTCTCTATTTTATAATAAATAAATACAGAAGTTGTTATTAGCTTCATTTTACTAAATATTCACACTGAAGAAAGTACTTTCCAAACACATCGAAGTTTTCATTATAAACGTATATGCAGATATATATATATATATATATATAAAAGGGGAGTTCAATAAATAATGCAACACATTTTTTTTCTGAAACAGGGTTTATTCAGCATTCAAATACACCATGTTATTTCCCAATCTTTTAGCTACACAACATTATTTTTCAACGTAATCTCCATTCAATGCTACGGCTTTACGCCACCTTGAAATGAGGGCCTGTAGGCCTTCACGGTACCATTCCCCTGGTTGATGTCGGAGCCAACATCGCGTTGCATCAATCAACCATCAACCTCGTGATGACCTAGCAATTCCGCACATATGGTTCTCCTTTGCTCTTTATGTTCTTCGGTTAGACATCCAGGGACCCAGCGGGAACAAACCTTTGAATATCCCAACTGGTGAACGATTGTGACAGGACTACCGACTGAGACGTGCAGGCATACAGGCCCTCACGGGTGGCGTAAAGCCGTAGCATTGAATGTAGATTACTTTGAAAAATAATGTTGTGTAGATAAAAGATTGGGAAATAACATGGCGTATTTGAATGCTGAATAAAATAAACCCTACTCTGAACATAGACGCTTTTGTTTTGCAAAAATTCAGTGTGAATATTTTTAGTAAATAAAGTCAGACAATCTGTTATTATTTCTTATACTTTGTCTTCAAGCTCTACAAACTAACTTAGCTTTGGAAAAGATGCTAAAAGTAAACCCCTATTAATTGTTAACTAGAATGATCAGAAGAATGAAAATTTTAGTTTGATTAATCTTTTAAAATTTTTGAAATGAACTTAAACAGCTTGTCTTGCATTTGGTGTCCTTTCCAACATTTAACATTAATTTAAAATACAGAAAAAATTATTTTAATTAATTAATATGTTATTATTGATCTGATGTCTTCGTTCTCTCAATAGCATGATTTCAAAGACTGTTGGCCGTTGCTCTTTCTCTCCCGTCTTGAAAGTGAAATTAAATTGCATTTTTATCGAATTATTCTAATTTAGACTGAATTTTTTGGCACTTAATGCAGACGAGATTCCTATTTTAGCATGGGGGTCATGACTAATCGAATAAGCTGCGGATTACGAATCTAGAGTTGCTAACCAACTCGGGTTCAAACCCCACTTGCCGTGAAAATTTTCAAACATTCCCAAAGTCTAATTGGAGTTAATTAAACTCTGTTGAGAGATAGGAAAGAAAATTTAATTACCATTTTTATTACTAAGCCATCAGATCAATAATAAATAAAAATTTTTTTAATTTATAGACTTAACTTCTAAAGGAGTGAAAAATACCTAGTTTTCTCATTGTCATAGGATTTCATTTCTATGAAGGAATATTCGAGATACCAGGGCCGTCCAATAAGTCCTTAGAAAAAGATAGAAAAACAAATTATTTTAGATAGATTTTTTTTTTTATTTTTCAACATAATCTCCTCTTAGCCCTATACACTTTTCCAAGCGTTTCTCCAACTTTTTTAAACCATCTAAAAAGTAAGATTTCGGAAGGTCCTCAAAATAGGCATCTGTTTGTGCAATGATCTCCTCGTTTGACTCGAACCGTTTTCCGCCAAGCCATTTTTTTAAGTTTGGAAATAAAAAAAAGTTACTTGGGACCAAATCCGGTGGATGTTGTAATAATTCGAACTTTAATTCCATGATTTTAGCCATCGAAACTGCACAGGTGTTCACCCGTTCATTGTCTTGATGGAAGAGGATCTTTTTCCTTTTCAATTGAGGGCGTTTTTTCTTGATTTCTCCGCTCAACCGGTGCAATAACGACGATAATACTCTCCAGTTATTGTTTTCCCTTTTTCCAAGTATTCGAAGTAGATGATTCCGGGTGCATCCCAAAAAACCGTGGCCATCACCTTGCCGGCCGATTTCACCGTCTTCGCCTTTTTCGGAGCCCGTTCGCCTTCAAAGATCCACTGTTTTGATTGTTCCTTTGTCTCTGCGTGTTGTACCCACGTTTCGTCTACAGATATGTATCTGGTCGGGATTGCGAAGAAAAAGCGTCACAGTCTCAGAGGCGACCACACGATTGCGTTTATTCTCCGTTGGGAGCAAACGAGGCATCCATCTTGCCGAGATCTTTTTTACACCCAATTTTTCGTGCAAAATAGAAAACACTATACCTTGCGATAAGCCTGTGGCCTCAACTATTTCGCGCACTTTGATTCGTCAATTACTCAAAACCATATCATGAATTTTGTCAATCATTTCGGGCGTAGTCACTTCCATTGGAAGTCCCGAACGATGTTCATCATTTGTGGATGTACGGTCACTTATAAACTCAATTACCCAATTGTAAACAGTTGCGAACACAGGAGCAGATGTCCCAATAACTTCATCCAACTCAACTTTGATTTCTTTCGGTGTTAGGCCTTTTAAATATAAGTGTTTAATCACCGCTCGAAACTCACTTTTTTCCATTTTCTAAAATAAACAAAAGTTTCTTACACCAATCGACAATAAAAATGACACTATGCTACGAGCGCAATCTTGTGGATTTTCTAAGGACTTATTGAACGACCCTCTTATTCATATTACAACATCAAAATTTTCTTATTTTTACTCTAAAATTTGTCTACTAAATATAAAATAAATATTCATTTGCAATTACTTTAGAAGACGACTCCTAGCCTAGTCCTTTCTCAGCTGTTGTGACCACTAGAACTATATTAAAAATATATAATACTAGGTATATTGAAAAAATAATATTATCATTGGTTACCGGCAGACGTACAACAGCCTCGTTCCCCAGAGCCTCCAATTCGAGGCTTCTCAACAAACATGTTGGTGGATGTTCCTCATCTCTTCTGCCACCCCTAGTTGCATGCTATTGCTTGCTAATAAAATTTACTTGCTTGACTGAATTAAAAAATAAAGAATGATATCTCCCAGACTAGTGAGTCCAATAAATGTTTTTCAATATATATATATTTTTTTTTGACGTAAATAAAATATGAGTTAAGTTTAGATATTTCCAAGAGAGAAGAAAAAAATGAATAAATTGCATTATATACGAACAATTGCGGGTTCAAGGTAACTCCGACCAAAATACATTCATAAGGGCCATGACCATTCAAGTATTAGATAAGCATATTTATGTTTTAGATCAGAATTTCTTTCCTCCCGTCAGCTATAAGAAGCAGATCCTTAATCCCCACCCTCTTATTTGTTACACATTTCATTTTTATTTTTGTTGGGTTAGGGAGACTTTTGTCTTTTTCTAGGAAACATATTTTGTTATTTAAACAACTTTTATTAAACCCTAAAAGTTGCTTTCATAATACTTGGATGGCCCCATCTCTTTCTTGGAAATGATTTGTCTAATATATTTTCTGTACAAGGATATAATCCCAGGCTTTAGCAGGGACGTCATTTGAGGGGGGGGGGGCAGAGGGGAAATATGCCCCTTCAAGGTTTTGGAAGAAAATAATAAATTCTGAGTTTAGTCCCCCTATATATATATATGTATAAAAATTAAGTAGCTCAGGAAGTAAAAAAAAATTTTTGCCCCCCTCCAGCAAAAACTGAAATCACGTCACTATGCTTAAGATTGGTCTCATTTAATCATTATCCTTTTATAATTTCAACTAACTTTTACTATTTCACCACTAACTTTACTTAGACTTCTTATAATTGTGATTATATAATTAACATAATATTTCTTTTTAGGTGCAGTAATAGCCTCACCCCAACCAGCTACAATAGTTACTCCTGTACAGACTATAACAACAACAACAACAACACCAGCAGCTCAAATTCACATTCAACAGCAACAACAACAACAGCAGCAGCAAAACCTTCAACAACAACAACAGCAGCAGCAGCAACAACATGCTCAACAACAGGTCCTTTTTTTAATTTTCAATTTATTGTCCTAAAGATAAAGATAATAAGAAAAAAGAGAAGTAAAAATTAATATATTTCATATATAGGGTACGAGAAAGAAAAAATAATATGACATTTCGTCTTCCATTGTCGTAATCTTTGTATTTTTAAAATCTTTGGTTGATCATAAGAGGTTATTTTTTAAAGAAAAGAAAAAAATATTTTCTCTATGTTTTAAAATTTTTTATTTATTGATATTTATTATTAATTTTCTTTTTTTTTTTTTTTTTTAGTTAATCCAAGAAAATGAACAATTTGCATTGGCTTGGCTCCGATCTACCCTTGAGTTAGGAAATGGCTGTCGAGTAGAGCAACAGGAGCTATATAAACTCTACTTAACAGCATGTGCTAAAATAGGTCGACGAGGGGTTATTGCTCCTCTTCATTTTCCTCGTTGCGTAAGGTAAGTTTTTTCTTTAATTGTTAGTTATTATTAGATTGCTTATCTCCTTGGGCTGTTGCCGTTTCCATAGGTAGACTATGAAAGCTGTTATTGATATCATAGATACATAGGTTGGATTATGTCTCCTTCATTTAGCTTTTTTTCAGGTCTATTCTCTAAAAACAGGCGTTAAAATTTAACAAACGAACTTGCAACTAATATTGTTAAAATTTAACATCATAAATTGGGTGTTAAAAAATAAAGTAATTTCTCCATAAAAAATGCTATTCTCTAAACCAAGTTTTAACAGCAACGTTTACACTTTACTTTTTAGCCCCAGGTGTTAATGATCCATATAAAGATAGCTGTTTTCTGCTTGTTCGTGTTACACCCCTCGATAACCCCTCGCCCATGCGCATTACTCTCTTGATTTGTTATTTTCAATCTATTAGTCCTATCTGACACACCAGCGTTAAAAAATGCTATTCTGTAAAAAAAGTTTTAACGGCCACGTTAAAATTTTGCTTTTATCTCAAAGCTGTCAAAATCATAACCTTACTTTTTAGGTTAAAGACGCCATTTTTATGCGTTAAATTATTAAAGGCACCCCCTAAACATGGCATTAATTTTTAACACTATTGACTAAATATTAATGCTTTGGCGTTAAAGTTTTTGCTTACAACAATTTAAGGCAAGGTGGTGTTAAAATGAATTAACCCTGATTTCAGATGTTAAAAGTTAACGTTTTGCTTAGAGAATAGACCTGTTTGTCAACTATTGGACGTAATCTTCTTACAGACACTTTAACTATTCTCAATTTTGAATTCTGCTAGTTCATTATTTATTTTATCTCAAAATTGACAATGATTTCAATAGGTCTTTTACTAGGGTCTTCACACTAAAATCCTTTTGGTCCAACTATATTATAAAATGTAATTTATAAACAAATATAATTATTTAAATTAATTTTTAATTCTTTACTTGATAGAGTTATAAACAAGAAGCATGTTTTTTTTTTGTAAATAGGTCCGTATTTGGTGGAAGCGTTGGTCCAATTCCAATCAAGACGACGACAACAACCGGCAGTGATGCGGCTAACAATAATAATACAAGCAGCACGACAACAACGATGAATTACTACGATGGAATCAAGGTGCGCGAGAAACCGTACCCGATCCCGTCCGCAGCCCAATCCCCTGCTACTGGCGAAGAAACTCTCCCGTCTATCCTGAAGGCGCAGCTGAGTGCACCTGCTAAACGCGAGTCTCCTAATCAGGTACGTAATAGATGTTCACACCTGCTGAAATTCCAGACCAACAGGCTGTCTAGGGGATTGGCAGCTAGATCTCTTCGTCCATAAAATTCCTTCACTGTCATAACTCGGTATTTCCTGCGCTTCTATTCTTTGTTCACCAAATGCTTGTTTCCTTCAAGGCCTTTCGCCTTCCTTATTTTTGTTGTAAATTTGTTGTTTTTGTCTTTGTTAAGTATTTTTATCAAATTGATATTTTTACACTTTGCTTCCATTTCCCTAGACATCTTAATTTTATTTTGTTTTGGGCTCACTAGATATAAATTTCTGTATTATTGGTAAAATTTTATTTTTCATTTTAAATATTAGGCCTAATATTGTGTTTTTATTGATTTTTTTTTTCATATAAATTCTCTTCTAGTATAAATTATTTTTTTTTTAATCACTGTAAATAGTTTAATTGATTATTTGATGTTTTATTCATTATTTATTTATTTATTTATTTATTAAGAAAACAAGTCAATATCTTATTTTTTTAGCATCCGAGGACATAGTTTCCGTTCTTATTGAAATTAATCTTTAGATCACGAGCCAAGTTCTAACATAAAAGAACAGGAAATTAATTATAAATAAATTGAAATTCATTTTACTGAAAAAAGAGTCTTAATTAGACTACTAGAAATATAGACATTGGCTTGTTTTGTTTTTTCACGCCTATTTTGGGTTTATTTTATGTTTTTTACCTCTTCATGCACAATCAATTATTACTTATTCACACCATATCACCATATCATATTAAAATTTTTATAAATGAAAAAAATTTCTTAAATTAATAAATACCCCAATAAATATTAAAAATTCACCATATAAATTTAATAAGACTAACTTTAGGATATTTAATTGGTGGCGATTACGGGATGGGGGTTTCACACACGGAAAAACCATGGAAGTCAGCGCCCCTTTTGAATCTCTGATTCTTTTATATATATATATATATATATAGGTCATTCTACAAAAATGGGTTAACTTTGGGGTCGAATTTGAAATGCACACAATTTGTAACTTTGATTTCAATTGTTTTTAATGATTTTGATAGACAATAAATTAATTTTATTGTATCCATATAGTAAAACTCAGATTTTTTTTTGTATTAATATATAAGCTCATCAGCCTCTTAGCTTTAGGGTAAAAAAAACTTCCAGGGGACAGACGCTTTTGATATAAAACACAAAAAAAAATCTGCTAACTGATATGAAATACTTTTTTTTTCTTTTATATAGCAAATTCAGTATATTGTTGAAATAATTATTAATAAATTTCCAAAATATTACTTAGCTAGGGACTGACGAATTGAGTGTTTACATGCTGATTTTCGATACAAAAATAACAATAAAAGTATTTAAAATATGGCTAACGCCCGGTATTTGGGGACCAATGCAATCTTTACACCTTATATAAAACATTATTTTGTCAACAGTGTATAACATAACATATATTAGATATTTTTGAAATTTAACATAAGCCAAGGGACTGACGTTCGAATCGAGGTATGCAACTTTGAAATAAAAAAAATCATGTAAATTTATTTAAAATCAAAATTTATGAATTAACAACGCTTAATAAAGTATCTTAGATTATATTGATATGGATAATAATTATATAAATCTAAGTTTTTGCATTTAAATGTTCAGGCTTTTTGAACTGATACATCCCAGGGAACTAACATTTTATGATTAAAAAGTCGAATATTTTAATTAATTTTGTTTAAATTTCAATATTTATCATGTGTGCCCAAAAATTAATAACTTTTTCTATTAACTGACGTTTAAAAAAGTCGCTATGTTTGTTAGTTACTGAATTATTTGCTATTACGCGAATTTAATCCATTTTTGTAGAATGATCCATTTATATTATATTTAGAGTTGTTTTTAGATTTTATAATATAAAAAAAAAATTATATTTTTTACATTACAATAATATAAACTTTAACTCCCAACTAATAAATCAAAAGGTGTTTGCAATTTTAACTTGATAAACATAACAAATGGTAATAGATTGATTGAACATGAAGGGAATATGGGGGATGCTGTGCTATTCTGACGGTGTGTTGTGCCGGTGAAGGTGTTGGCGCACCCCCACCTGAGCCAGGCGCTGGCCAGCGGCAAGGAGGGCCAGGCGCCTTCCGGAGCCGCGGCCTCCGCTTGCGGCTCCTCCGCTAGCTCCTCCCTGATCAAGTCCCTCCTGGCGAGCAAGGTAACCCCAGCAGCCACCGGGGATTGCATGAGCATGGTGCCTTTGTGTCCCGGCAACAGTAACCAGGTAGGAACTAAGCACTCACGCACCCAATTTAATTTTTACTTATGACTTACTTCCATGACCTTATCGACACTCACAACCATCAACAATACTTTTGAACTAAGTATTATGAATGAAAAACATGTTATTATTGATATTAAAAAAGCTGGTATTTGGAATGAGGAGGAGAAGTCTCAAGAAAAGTATAGAAATGTTAAAATTTAAAGATTATTCTATGGTCATATTTAAGAAACAAAGATTTTGCAAGTATTACTATTGTTACTTGAAATCAGTGGTTTTCAAAGTGGGATCAATTCTAGGAGAGTAGGCCCTAATTAAGCGATTTGATTGTAGTTTTGAAAAGCATACTTCTTCGCTTTTGAGGTTCGCCCAAATGTAGTTTATCATAAGGTACAGTAGAACCCCTCTTATCCAGCCTCAGATCAACCGGTCCCTGGATTAACCGGCCTCTCCCATTAGTACTATCAATTACATATATTTATCATAGGCTATATTATTTTTATATTATATATAAATTATTTTCTTTTGAATTTAAATTAAATTGTTTAATGCAACATTGTGCGTTCAGATGGTGAAGAGGGAGGGGGAAGGAGTTCCCGAGTTTGTTTAATCTCTTGCTTTCTAGTCTATTTTGAATGAAAATCAATTTTTCACCGAAACCTCGGATTAACCAGCCAAACGGGTATCCGGCCAGGTTCTCGGTCCCAACCATGTCGGTTAAGAAGGGTTTTACTGTATTATATATATTAAAGCGGAAGAAATTTCTATATTTTAGAATACCATCTTTATTTAAAAGAATACCACTATCCGATTTTGTTTAAAATTTAGAACTGAATGATTCAACTATCGGTGAATAAATATTTATTTAGGCAATTTTATCACGTGCAAAGAAAAAAATAATGAAGAAAATTAACAAAATTAACAAAGATTTATTGATTAAAATATTTCAGGATACAAAGTTTCAGGTTCCTTAGTCAGAAGATTTTTTTTTTTTTTTTTTTTGAGAGAAGTGAGTTGGACGATCTGTGCGATTGCCCCTTACCCATCTAAAAAATATAAAGTATTTTTACTTTTTTTTTATAATTTCTAAAATCATTTGAAATTTGAACAATAGACTATATTTATTAGCCTATATATATTTTTTTTTTTTGAGATTTTGGGGTAGTGGGGGTGTTTGGTTTTGCAAGGTTTTATACTATTAATTTTTTTGCTTTACTCTTGCATATAATCGGAGTATTCCATAATGCCCGAAGATCTCTTTATATCCGGAAAATATAAATTTATTTAATTTTATAATATCATGCCTATTGAATATATATAAATTGAAGTAGTCTTTAAAAAAATATATATTTTTTTTAATAAACAATATAACATGTTTTGAATGACCTCACTTTTGTAAAAAAAAAGTTCATTATTATTGTTTGACTTGATTTATTTTATTGAATCGGTTTGTAAAAAATTTTTCTAAGAAGGATATTTAGTAGTTAAATTTTTTAAAAACATAAAATTTACATCACTTATTATTTTTAGAAAGTAAATTAGAATTTATTTTTTTATTTAGTGTCTTGTCGGATCATTTATTTTATTGTATTTTTTTCTAATTTAAAAAATTTC
This sequence comes from Euborellia annulipes, assembly GCA_023213315.1. NCBI lineage: Eukaryota > Metazoa > Arthropoda > Insecta > Dermaptera > Anisolabididae > Euborellia > Euborellia annulipes. The sequence continues at coordinate 14,778 of JAKCPI010027313.1, forward strand.
AGAATAGGGTATTAATCGCTGAGCACACTTTTAATAGGGGTTGGATTCGTCTACGGTCTGTAATAAAAATTAAAAATCCATAGCATGGTTTTTTTTTGTGAATTTCTATTAATTTGTAGTTAATTCATCTTTAGCCTCACTCTGCTTTTGAAGAATAACTTGATTTCTTTAAATTAATAATTTGTTTTTATTTATAAATAACACCAATTTGTTGTAATTCATTGAAAATAATATATTACTATATTTTGTTTTTTTGTGTTTGACTAATGAACAATTTTTGACTCTCGATATTACAATATCTACGTTTGTGAAAATAATATTAATTAATACCATCTCACTAATTCGAACTAATTATGTTTTTTCAGAACTTTTTATTTTGCATTATAATAATTAACAATTTCATATTTTTTTTTAATTAATACATTTTTGAATTAAAAATATTTTGATCAAAAATTTTTTCTAAATTATTAATAATCAAACAAAAAGTTTATTATTTTTTTTTGGAAATTAATCTATATTTTGGGTGTCACAGGTGACTCAACGGCAACAAAGGCTACTTCAACAACAATTACAACAAAATCAAACGCAAACGGTAATTGGGGATTTATCGCCTCCTCCATCTCCTGCCAAAAAAGCAACAGCGGTGATTGTTCAAGCTAAAACAGGATTATCTCCACCAACGCCTATAGCAAGTCCTCCTCCTTCAGTTACTACGTCTGTTATAACAACAACAGGCAATCCAATCTCAGGCTCGCCGACCTCTATTATTGTTGCAACAGTTAACACTCCAGCATCTAAACAAAACATACATCAACGTATTTCAAGGATCAATGGAGCCAAAACTCCCATTCATATTCAGGTACGTATTCATTTTTTTTTCATTTATTGTTTTTGTAATATTTTTTAATATTTAATTTTATTTCTAGGATGTGAAATCGGAGGTTTCTCAAGAAGAACAAACGACAGCATCAAATACTTGCCCAGCAGCCCTTGGCAGGAGGGAACCTCCTCAACCACCCCCTCCTCCTCTTGCGCCACTTTCAGCTCCTAGAATACCTTCACGACTTGAAATTGAAGATTCCGATTCTACTGGGAACAATTCACTGGCATCAAGTTCAGGACAGAGAGAAACTTCAGGTCTTACTGTTTCTTCAACAGAAGATGGTGAAAATTCATTAACTAGTTTTGAAGGACTTCTACTCAATGGCATTCCTCACTCATTGGATATTGAGACTTCTGCCAATATTGAAGCAAATAAACAGAAAAATGCTGCTTCGAAACCATTAATGCTAGCAGATCTTTTAGAGAAAAAGAGTGATAAAAAAGAACCTCCACCTATCCTTAATGGAGTTTTAGGAAAAGAATTGGTCGAAAATCATTTAGAAAAAGTTTTAAGTAATAAAGAAAAAGAATTAGTAAATAATATAAATAAAAATGAAACTTTGACAGAAACTCCCGCACAAACTGGCACAAAACGACCGTCAATAGAAGCTGCAGAAAGTGCAGATGCCAAACGACCCCATCTTAATGGAAATGCCAGTCCAGAAAATGAAATAACAGAAGCGCCTTCTTCATCTGCAGCTAATCTCTATTCTGCCCTTGCTGCATCTGTATTGGAAGATGAAGATGATACTCCACCGACACCACCCGCCCAAATTCCCCCTTCGCCATTACAACAGCAGCAGCAACAAATATCAACATCTTCCTCGTTACAACAAGCTGCGGCTACACTCGTATCATCAGCTCCCATGCTAATGCAACAACAATTAATAGTTGCAACAGCACCTCATCGTCAGATTATTGTCTCACAAGGCCAATTACCTAACAATCAACAAGTACTCATTTCAACTGGCGGAGGCCAATTCACTTTAGCTAATAAACCTGCACAATTTTTTCTGCAACAGGCCCCTCAACAACCTGGCCAATATATTGTTTCAGGAATGGTGCAACCTCAAACACAGACAGTTTTAGTAGCTCAAACAGCTCAACAACAAGGCACAACTGCCAAGACAATCATTATTCTTCAACCACAAACGAGTGCAAATACCAATCCTGGCCAGGCTCAACAGAAAGTCATGGTTACACCGCAAGGACAACCTGTCATGGTTGCACAAGTGGCAAGGCCTATTTTACAAAGTCCGGCAGTAAGCACAGTTCCAACACCTGCAGCTAGCCCTTCGCCTGCTCCCATCGCTAGTCTACCAATACCGTCCGTGGGCGAAGCCAATATACAGCCGCCCCCGCTGGTAGCAGTTACGTCCTCCAATATGGGCACTATTGTATCTGCTACACAAAAAACTCAAGAAATGATAAAAATACCTTCTCCTTCTCTTGTTAATACACAATCAATATCGAAACCTCTTTCAATGCCCTCGCTTAATATTGGCACCCAAGTGCAAAAACCTTCTCCATTAGTGAGCAATACGACTACAAAGACCCAAGTGCAAACGCACACACAAGGTACACAAGTTATGGTTTCCGTTAGTAAGCCCAGTATAATCAACGAATCTATCATAGTAACCGCCGGCACTAGCAAATCCAGCCCCGTCGATCAAGCCATGTTCCTATGCGAGTGGCGCGGTTGTATGAGGTAATTCAAGAAATATTTTTTATTTCTTTTTATCCAGATTCTTTGTGAATTTATAATTAAATAGATTTGAATTGTATTTATAATCAAATTTTCTTTTTGTTTCAGGAGTTTCAAGTCGGCTAATCAAGTATATATGCATGCTTGTGAAGCCCATTGTCCTTCAGGCTCTGAAGAAATTCAATGTCTTTGGGAACGATGCGATGCTATGAAACGAAAGCGGTTTTCACTAATGACCCACCTTTTTGATCGGCATTGTAACAACGAGGTAAATAAAATAAAAATAAGATTGATAATGGTATAAAACTAAATAACACACTTGAATTGTTAAAATTTTGTTGTGGATTATTTCGAAAGACGCCCTCGGGCTTGGGGTAGTTGGTAGCGTGCTTGCCTTCTATACCAATAGTCGCGGGTTCAGATCCCAGGCAGGATTTGGATACCAAATGGCTTGAATAAGAATGCCTGGACCCCAAATATATATAATTAATAAATAAGAGTATCATTTAAGTCTTATATGGCCTGAGTTGCCGAAAAGACTGAGTATGTGAGTGTGAATGGGAAAAAGTGTGAGTGTTAAAAAAAAGAAAAAAATAGAAATGTTTCGAATAGTGTTTATTCTCTCGGGCAATACTTAGTCCATAATGTCTTTTTAGGTCCTCCGGATGATGGCTGTTCGACGTCGTCAACTATCACAGTCTGGTAGAAGTGAGATTCCTCCACCACAACCCCCTCCGCCACACCCAGGCTACGCCCCCAATGCCGCCTTCCATGCCATAAAACGACATGCCCTAGAGTTCGTCAACCCCAAAGAACTTCAGGTAAACAGTTTATTTAATCTTATTAAAAATTTTATAGAGAAAATAATTATTTTTGTAAAAATAAGTAGGTGATGATGAATTAAATATATATTTTACTGTGATCTCTTCAAAGAGATTAAAAGTGCTTTAACTTTCAATATAAAATACTACTTCTGCTACTATTTTCTTTGACGTTATTAGGGTTTGGACACCGGTGGAAACCGAAACCGGTATACCGGTTTTTTGGCTAATTTTCAAAAACCGTGAAACCGAGTTTTCCCAAAAAACCGAATTCGGTTTTTTTTTTTTTTTATTTTTTCTTCAGTAATACTTGTATTCAAATTATAAATTAGCCCGTGACCCATGGCTCAGAGAGAAGACATTATCTTCTAGGGGCTTAGGGTTTCGGGGTCGGCTGACATTACGGTCTCGGTCGAGACCATCTTCAGAACTCAAAATAGCCAGGATGAGGATAAATTTTAAAATTACAATTTTCTTTCAACATATATGTATATATAATATGTTGAAAGAAAATTGTAATTTTAAAATTTATCCTCATCCTTGCTATTTTGGAGCTCTGAAGATGGTCTCGACCGAGACCGTAACGTCAGCCTAATGGGTATTAAATAAACGAAATAAATACTAGCTGCTTTTCTTTCATCATCCTGATACACATCAACAAAAAAGTGTGTGTTTTGAAAAATAAAAAATAATAATAATTTTCTTTACATAATTAAGAAAAGGCAACGGTCCATCGCAGACAGGGGCGCGGTTATTAAAAAATAATTCGATTAAATATTGTTTTGAATATTTTTTTTCCTTGATTTATTTAAGGAACATTTTTTGTTTATTAATACTAAAGGTCAAGGGATCTTTTTCCGTACCAAACCATAAAATATTTCTAAATTATGTTGTATACAAATTAATTTAACTTCCAAAAATGGTGGCCCGTTCTAAACAGAAGTTGAAAAAAAACCGGTTTAAAACCGGTTTACCGGTTTTTAGCTTTGTAAAAAACCGAAAAACCGGTTTTCAAAATTTTCCGGTTTTTTCCAAACCCTAGACGTTATATCCCTTTAAATATTTGAAAGAGTAATTCTGATTTTTTTTTGTTTCTAAAAACAATTAATAAGCTTAACTTCTATTTTTAAAATTAAAAAAAACCTTTTCTTTAGTTGGACTTTATTTCATTAAATCATCTCCAAATGTTGGAAAAAACTTAAGAACCAATTAATTCATTGAATAGAATCAAAAGAATTCTGTCATTGTCCCCTTAAATAGTCAATTTTGTCATTTAGGGCTGAACGCACACCAATTGAGCAAAATGCTTTCTGACAAAACATTTTAAACTTTAAGAGCAACACGTTTTGCAACAATGCCAACGTGAATACTGATATCGAATAAAACGCTCAATGACAAAATACTTTTGCTTTATGCCAATGCACACTGATTGATACAAAATAAGCCTTTCGGACAAAACGTTTTGTCCAAGAGCAAAACATGTTGCTTCATTGCCAACGCACACCGATTGAGCAAAACGCTCAATGGCAAAACAGCTTCAGTCCACTGATGTCGAATTATGTCCAATTGTGTTTTGCCTCTTCGGTGTGCGTTGATCCATAGAAAAGCATTGAAAAAACAGTTTTAGGCACGATTAGTCAAAAACGTTTTGTTGCTCAATTCGTGTGCGTTCAGCCTAAGACATTTTTTGTGAAACGTTCGACTCCTGGAAGCTACCCATTTTTTCTAAATATGAATGAAAATTTTTTTATTGCGTCCATAATTTATGAAAACAGTCTCAGAAA
>JAKCPI010027314.1:0-35624 GCA_023213315.1 Euborellia annulipes
AGTAATTTCATATTTCCTGTGCTAATTAATTATAATACATATAAACATGTATTTCACAATTTTAATTTATACCCTCTCTAATGACGCCCCTCTGGCCAAATCAATATTTTTAACGGTTAAATAACAAAGGAGCTACTTACTTGGAATATTCTTCCGCGCGAGGCCTTTTTACACCATGCTATGATCATTCTCTTTTTTTCGCGGCTTTTTTGACTTTCACAACTTTTTTTAAATAGGTTTCATCATTAAAACAATGTTCATCCTTCTCGAAAGCACTGTTAATTGTAAGGATTTGATAATGCTATAAACTTGATCAACACATCCTATAAACAAATGTTTTTTTTTTTTTTTAATGAACAAAAACCTCTAATACGGTAATATTTTTATTTAAAAAAAAATTTAACAGATTGGTAGTTATTTAAAGACAAGTTCGTACCTTCCCATAAAAAAAACTCCAAATACGTCCATGTTTAACAAAAAAAAAAAAAAAAAAAAAAAAAAAAAAATACAACTATACACTTTTCCACACGACCCTTGAGGTAGTGTATAACGTGCGTTTTTTTTTTTGTGGTTTCCCCTTTAGGCCTATTCCACATTTTAAAAAATAATAGGAACAAATTATTTTTATAGCAATCCAAAAAAAATTAAAGCTTTTTTATTCTAATAAATCTGTTATTTATAATTTAAAGTATTTTTTACAAAACAAACAAACAAATTCTACATTTGATTTTGAAAAAGATTTTTCTTTTGAATTATCTCCTACACAATAATAATGCACCCATCTATCGCATTTGTCGCATTGTACCCATTTTCCCCATTGTCCCCTGTCTATTTCACTCCCACAATAATGACATGAATTGCTCATATCGCTAGAATTTTTTAAAATTTCCTCTAGTATATGTTTCCTATACTCATCCGGCGGTTGCAAATTTGTTAAATTTTGACCTTTTAAATATCTTTCCGCATATTGCAAAATAAAAACCCCGCAGTTATACGCATCTTTTTGTCTGTCATGGTCCAAAACCTCATAATCTAAGGCACTAGCAATTTTGTTTAGGTTTTTGAATTCAAGGAATCTATCGAAATACATTTTAGTTTCTTTTACTGTACTACCCATGGGGTTTATAAAAAAAAATTTTCCCTTAATGTAATCGACTATTACCAAACACCAATGGTTGCCGTTGATTTGGAGAGGGAAAATCCATATATTATCTCTATAAGCTGCTATTTTCCTAAGCGGATCTTTTTTTTCAAACATAAATTTTGAAACGTTGTCGTTTATTAAAACAATTTTTTCGTGACCCCATTTAATTTTTAATAATTTTAAATAAATTATCAAAATGGTCCCCGATAAATACATCTCTGTTGGATTTGATAAATTACTTTCTAATGAGATGTATTCATTAATTGTGAAATACCCAAACACCCCAATTTCTTTGTCTTTATTGTATTTCCCAATGGTAAAATCTATCTTACTATCATATTTAAAATAATAATTTTTGTTTTTTATCACACTATTATTATATTTTATTAATTGTACCTGTCCATCTGGTTTATCTCTCATTGATTTTAATAAAGTGGCCGAAAAATTTGTTTTAGGTTTGTCACCCTTTTTCCCCCAGCTTTCTTCTAATAATAAGTCCAAATCTCCAAGTGAATTTTTTGACCTAGATTTAGTTTTCCTCCCACGTGCCAAACCTGTTTTTGGAATTTGCAAAATAATTTCTTTATGTACTGCATTTATCCGTTTTCTAGTAGTTCTAATAAATCTTGAACATCTCATGTTCTTTTTCCCCTGAATTAAAATATTTTTAACCTGGCAAAACCATTGTTCCACCAGACCGTTGCTATTTCTTTTTATAATATCTTTGTTTTCTAAAGTACAAAATAATCCTGACCAAAGGGGAAGATAACTAAAATATTTTTCCAAAACTAGTTTATAGAAACTAGGAGAATAAAATTTATTTGTTATTTTACCCCCAATTCTAATTATTTTACACCTAGAACCAATATTATAAAAATGCTTGTAAAAAGGGCTTTGTTTGTATACAGGCAAATTGCCTCGGACAGACTGTTCTGCAGTTTCTTCACTATTTATCTGCTCCTCTAAATCTTCTATTTTAATTTTGTTTTTTTTTAAAGAAATTTCGGACAATTTATTAAATGAATCTTTAGCAATATCCGAAAAAGTTTCAGACAAAGTCAAAATTGCGAAATTTTCAAACCAAATATCTATCAATTTAATATCAGAAATATTGAATAAACTAGCTAAAATTTCTTTAAAAAATTTTTTTTCATAAAATTTGTTAAAATTATTATTTATATCAACAGAAATAATTTTAAAAAAATGACAACAACAAATATGTATAGTTGGAAAATTTTTATTTGGTGTTGCTCCTATCAAATGTTCGTAACATTTCTGCAAATAATTTATCAAATCCTTTTCCTTAAATAAATATACAATAACAGCGTTAATCATAGCAAAACTAAAATCAACGACAACCCTATCGAAAATAGGCCATTTAATTTTATTCTCCAAACAAAATTTATAAAATTTCAAAAAAAACATCCAATGGATATAGCATCATGCCTACAGGATATAAATTCAAAAAGAGGGAAAACTAAATTCCTTATACTAACAACTCCCGCGTAATAAAAAATTCTTTTTTTCACATGTTTTGGTCGATGGACGACCCCTCCAGTAGCATCAAAATGTAAATGAATAGGATATTCCAGAAAATTTATTATTTCTAACTGTTTCTTGCTATATAAATTTACAAAAAATGGTTCCCCCACATCTTGAATATAATCCCTATTTTTCCTAAACATAAGTAAAACATCAATTAATTCATCCTTTGCTCTATCAAATTTTGATTCATGTTCGAATTTAATTTTTCTAATGACTGAGTCCGATTTGATTTTATCGTAATTCCCTGATTCTATCTTTAACGGTGTTGTTTGAAGAATAGTATCATCCCTATAAATTGACGGTTTAATATTTTTGGAATCTTCACCTATTATATCTCTTTCTATTCTCCTAACTACACGAGTATATCTTAAACCTTTTTTATGATAATAATCTAAACATTGACTAAAAATTTCGACAGTTGGACTAGTAGTAGTATTATATATTGGTTTGATTTTAATAACAAAGCTTTTACAACCTTCATGTTTGCAATACCCATAAATTATTAATTCATCTTTGTTGTACCTGCTATTTTTAATAACAAAGACACACACATTGTTAATTTTCGAAAAACAATTTTTAACATATGTAATTAAAAAATCATGTTTTTTACCCGAGCCGATTCCCTTCCAAAGAACATCTGAAATATCTAATTCCCCTTCTTTGAAATTACAATTTTTATGAGATATTTTAGCCTGTATTTGTTTATCCATATTGCTAGTGCCTGTTGGTAATAATATTCCCAGCGATTTAATTTTTTCGTCTACACTTGTTTTAAGAACATTAGGTATTAATTGATCGAAAGATTTTTTTGATATAGATGATTGGTCTAATATATCCCCAGAAGAAGTATCGCTAGAAATTTCTATAAAATCCAATTTCCTTTTTATATTTTGTTTTTTATTTAGTATAGACCTATCATTTGTTTCTCTATCTTTTGGAGTAGATGTTACAATTTCTTTTACGTTTTTTTGAAAAATATCAAAGTTTGTTGTTTGCTCTTCCGAAATATAAGTAAATTTTGTTGCCAATTTATCTTCTGATTGTTCCAATGAATTTTTTGATAAAGCTGATTGATCAAAAATACTCGAAGAAGTATCGCTAGAAATTTCAATAAAATCCATAATTTGCTCTACCGGAGTACAAGTTAAATTTTTATCCAAATTACCATCTTTTGAATGCTCTTTCGAAATACATGTTAATTTTTTATCCAAAATATCTTTCAATTTATTTTGATTATATTTAACTAATTTGGATAATTTGTTCCTATTATTTTTTGTATTTGGCATACCATACAATGTACATAATTTTGAAAAAACTCCATTGATTTTGCAATAATTTTCTGTAAATAATTTATCACCCAAATCAGAAAAGTTGTCTATTATTAAATCAATAAATTTTTTGGGATTGTATGATTTTTTGTATACCATTTTTTAATAAAATAAAAAACTCACAGTACACCAGAACGCTGCTAATCTCTGCTGGAACGCTGCAAATCTCTTTCGGAACGCTGCCAAGCTCTGCTTTCCAAAGGGCGGACACTTCAAAAAACAGATTGTAATAAAAAAAAAATCACAAGACTATCGTATTCGAAATACTAGCGCACAAGGAATAGAAATCTTACAATTTTCTGTTTCTATCCATAAAAACCCTTCTTATATAGGTTTGCGAAATTTGATTTTTGTATTATTTTAGACTATTTCGGTAGGGAGCCAATAGGAGAGCTCTTTTGCCTTCTTCTAAATATGAGCCAATGGGAAATTATTATTGGCAAATTGCAAGGGCGTGGCTAAGAAGAATTGCCGGGAGTCAAGCCTCACTCCCACCCCCAAACCTTTTACCCCTCCTAAATCGAATAGAGTTTGTGAAAAAAAAAAAAAAAAAAAAAAAAAAAAACCAAAGAGTTTTTGTAATAATAAAATGTTAATTTAATTAACATATCTTTTTATAAAAATAAATAAAAAAAAAATTTTGTACAATAAAATGCAATTTTTCGAAAGAAATATTATTAATTTTTTTTTTTTTTATATTAATTCTCTGAGGCGATTTGTGCCTCATATGAGCAGCAAACACAATAATAATACATTCATAGTTATAACTAGGCCTCGGATTTATAGGCACTTAAAATCTTTAAAATAGGCAGGCAACTAAGCACTAAAAATTATTAAAATAGGCACTTAAAAAGGCATTTATTGTAAAAATAGGCACTTAAAAAGGCACTTAAAAGGCAGAAATTAAGAAATAATATAAAAAATTTTAAAAATTGATGTCTTATATTTGGTATTCTGGTGTGACTGGTCACATAGCACACAATTTTTTCTTAATTTCGGTAATTTAAAGGCTCATTCTGTACTTGTTTGCCAGAATATAAATAGAAATCAAATTTTTAAGTACTAATTTTTAAAATTTTACATTAAAAATAAATTTTTTTTTCAAAAAAAAAAGTATTTTTTTTTTTCAAATCTCGGGGGGGGGGGGGGAGTAATTATTCCCTTTACCCCCCGCCCCTTGAAATATTTTCTTGTTAATTCAAAAAATTTTAAATTTAGGCTATGTATAGCTCGTAAAAAATTGAAATTGGCTATTTGAACTTAAAATAGGCATTAAAAAAGGCATTTATAGATGAAATAGGCACCAAAACCCAGAATCGGCCAAAATAGGCATTATATGCACTAACAAATGCCTCTTATTTTATTCAGAATTTCATGAAACGTATACATATCATATTGGCCTAAATTTTAAGCCATAAATTAAAAAAAGGCAAATAGGGCGAAATCCGAGCCCTAGTTATAACAAAACAAAACAAAGCAAACACAAGGCACAGCAAAAACAACAAACTCACAATACTACCTTTATTTACATGGGTACATTTGAATCGATACTAATTGGCTACTATTTACACTCTATAATTTTTTTCGATTTTTTGTTCTTATGATTCGGGTACTGAATTACTGTTATCGAATGAAAATTACTTGTTCTAAATTTTTTTTGTCTTTCCGCCATCTTTGGCCATATAAAGATTTTAAAAGAAACAAAAATATTATAATAACAATTCTGCAAAGAATACCGCATGTTCGTTCAGAATTTTTTCCCTAGTATTTTTTTTACTAATGGATGATTCAAAGGGAAGAATCGCCATTTTTTTTTACAAATTTAAAGATTTTTCGGAAAAACATGTAAGTAAGTTAAAAAAAGCTTTATTAAAAGTTAAATATTTAAAAAAATAATACTCGTACTTTCATCTAATGATTTGGTCTTGCAACATACATTTTTTCCCTAAGGGATTATTATTGAATAATTGAATGTGCACTCTCGCCAATGTTTTTGTTATTAGAGGTTATTATACCCTTAGGAAAAAAATGTTTGTTTAGGAAAAAAAAAAAAAAAATTTATCTAACTAGTTCATTTGAAATACTTTTCATACTATTGTAATTACCTATAATAAGGGGAAAGAAAGTATCTATACAATGCTTATTCATATGTAGTTTTTTCATATAGCGCTAGAAAAGAGTTTTTTTCGAGGAATTCCCTTAATGTGTGCTCTTACCAATTCTTTTGTTAATAGAGGTTATTAGTCCCTTTTGAAAAAATTGCTTGTTTCTAGACAATTTGAAAACGTGGAATTTATTCAATAAAAAAGTTAAAACCAAAACAAAAAAAACAAGAGGGTGTAAGGATTTCCTCGAAAAAAAATCCGAAATTCATTCCGTCTATAAACAAAACTCTTTTCCCTAAGGGATTATTATTTCTAGCGCTATATGAAAAAACTACATATGAATAAGCATTGTATAGATACTTAGGGAAAAAATGTATGTTGCAAGACCAAATCATTAGATGAAAGTACGAGTATTATTTTTTTAAATATTTAACTTTTAATAAAGCTTTTTTTAACTTACTTACATGTTTTTCCGAAAAATCTTTAAATTTGTAAAAAAAATGGCGATTCTTCCCTTTGAATCATCCATTAGTAAAAAAATACTAGGGAAAAAATTCTGAACGAACATGCGGTATTCTTTGCAGAATTGTTATTATAATATTTTTGTTTCTTTTAAAATCTTTATATGGCCAAAGATGGCGGAAAGACAAAAAAAATTTAGAACAAGTAATTTTCATTCGATAACAGTAATTCAGTACCCGAATCATAAGAACAAAAAATCGAAAAAAATTATAGAGTGTAAATAGTAGCCAATTAGTATCGATTCAAATGTACCCATGTAAATAAAGGTAGTATTGTGAGTTTGTTGTTTTTGCTGTGCCTTGTGTTTGCTTTGTTTTGTTTTGTTATAACTAGGGCTCGGATTTCGCCCTATTTGCCTTTTTTTAATTTATGGCTTAAAATTTAGGCCAATATGATATGTATACGTTTCATGAAATTCTGAATAAAATAAGAGGCATTTGTTAGTGCATATAATGCCTATTTTGGCCGATTCTGGGTTTTGGTGCCTATTTCATCTATAAATGCCTTTTTTAATGCCTATTTTAAGTTCAAATAGCCAATTTCAATTTTTTACGAGCTATACATAGCCTAAATTTAAAATTTTTTGAATTAACAAGAAAATATTTCAAGGGGCGGGGGGTAAAGGGAATAATTACCCTCCCCCCCCCCCCCCCCCCGAGATTTGAAAAAAAAAATACTTTTTTTTTTTGAAAAAAAAAATTTATTTTTAATGTAAAATTTTAAAAATTAGTACTTAAAAATTTGATTTCTATTTATATTCTGGCAAACAAGTACAGAATGAGCCTTTAAATTACCGAAATTAAGAAAAAATTGTGTGCTATGTGACCAGTCACACCAGAATACCAAATATAAGACATCAATTTTTAAAATTTTTTATATTATTTCTTAATTTCTGCCTTTTAAGTGCCTTTTTAAGTGCCTATTTTTACAATAAATGCCTTTTTAAGTGCCTATTTTAATAATTTTTAGTGCTTAGTTGCCTGCCTATTTTAAAGATTTTAAGTGCCTATAAATCCGAGGCCTAGTTATAACTATGAATGTATTATTATTGTGTTTGCTGCTCATATGAGGCACAAATCGCCTCAGAGAATTAATATAAAAAAAAAAAAAATTAATAATATTTCTTTCGAAAAATTGCATTTTATTGTACAAAATTTTTTTTTTATTTATTTTTATAAAAAGATATGTTAATTAAATTAACATTTTATTATTACAAAAACTCTTTGGTTTTTTTTTTTTTTTTTTTTTTTTTTCACAAACTCTATTCGATTTAGGAGGGGTAAAAGGTTTGGGGGTGGGAGTGAGGCTTGACTCCCGGCAATTCTTCTTAGCCACGCCCTTGCAATTTGCCAATAATAATTTCCCATTGGCTCATATTTAGAAGAAGGCAAAAGAGCTCTCCTATTGGCTCCCTACCGAAATAGTCTAAAATAATACAAAAATCAAATTTCGCAAACCTATATAAGAAGGGTTTTTATGGATAGAAACAGAAAATTGTAAGATTTCTATTCCTTGTGCGCTAGTATTTCGAATACGATAGTCTTGTGATTTTTTTTTATTACAATCTGTTTTTTGAAGTGTCCGCCCTTTGGAAAGCAGAGCTTGGCAGCGTTCCGAAAGAGATTTGCAGCGTTCCAGCAGAGATTAGCAGCGTTCTGGTGTACTGTGAGTTTTTTATTTTATTAAAAAATGGTATACAAAAAATCATACAATCCCAAAAAATTTATTGATTTAATAATAGACAACTTTTCTGATTTGGGTGATAAATTATTTACAGAAAATTATTGCAAAATCAATGGAGTTTTTTCAAAATTATGTACATTGTATGGTATGCCAAATACAAAAAATAATAGGAACAAATTATCCAAATTAGTTAAATATAATCAAAATAAATTGAAAGATATTTTGGATAAAAAATTAACATGTATTTCGAAAGAGCATTCAAAAGATGGTAATTTGGATAAAAATTTAACTTGTACTCCGGTAGAGCAAATTATGGATTTTATTGAAATTTCTAGCGATACTTCTTCGAGTATTTTTGATCAATCAGCTTTATCAAAAAATTCATTGGAACAATCAGAAGATAAATTGGCAACAAAATTTACTTATATTTCGGAAGAGCAAACAACAAACTTTGATATTTTTCAAAAAAACGTAAAAGAAATTGTAACATCTACTCCAAAAGATAGAGAAACAAATGATAGGTCTATACTAAATAAAAAACAAAATATAAAAAGGAAATTGGATTTTATAGAAATTTCTAGCGATACTTCTTCTGGGGATATATTAGACCAATCATCTATATCAAAAAAATCTTTCGATCAATTAATACCTAATGTTCTTAAAACAAGTGTAGACGAAAAAATTAAATCGCTGGGAATATTATTACCAACAGGCACTAGCAATATGGATAAACAAATACAGGCTAAAATATCTCATAAAAATTGTAATTTCAAAGAAGGGGAATTAGATATTTCAGATGTTCTTTGAAGGGAATCGGCTCGGGTAAAAAACATGATTTTTTAATTACATATGTTAAAAATTGTTTTTCGAAAATTAACAATGTGTGTGTCTTTGTTATTAAAAATAGCAGGTACAACAAAGATGAATTAATAATTTATGGGTATTGCAAACATGAAGGTTGTAAAAGCTTTGTTATTAAATCATTGTTGTTAAATTGTTAATATTATCAAACCAATATATAATACTACTACTAGTCCAACTGTCGAAATTTTTAGTCAATGCTTAGATTATTATCATAAAAAAGGTTTAAGATATACTCGTGTAGTTAGGAGAATAGAAGAGATATAATAGGTGAAGATTCCAAAAATATTAAACCGTCAATTTATAGGGATGATACTATTCTTCAAACAACACCGTTAAAGATAGAATCAGGGAATTACGATAAAATCAAATCGGACTCAGTCATTAGAAAAATTAAATTCGAACATGAATCAAAATTTGATAGAGCACCACTATGAATTTGATTTGATGTTTCTTATGCTTTTAGGAAAAATAGTGTTTTCAGATTATATTCAAGAGTGGGGGGAACTCAGTTTTTCGGAAAATATCAAAGAATAAAAACTTTTAAAATTGAGTATTTTATCATAATATAACAAAAAAATTGAAAATTTCGAAATTTCTGAAAAAACTTATTAGGAAAAGTACTACTTCCAAGTGACGTATTTACTCCAAAAGTTGAAAGAAATCTACAATTTTAGTGTAAGGAGCATTTACCAAATTTTATCGATCTAGCTGCTTTGGTTTTTAAGCAATCGTGTTCACACACACACCCAGACGTAATTCCAAAAGAATATACGATAAAGTCTCGGGGAAGTCATTCCCCATATTTTTTTTTAACACATACTTCTTTCCCATTCACACTCACACTCACACACACATGCACACAGTCTTTTCGGCAACTTAGGCCATATAAGACTTTGACTTTGAAATTTGGTATCCAAATGGCTTAAATAAAATCATCAGACTGCCTGGGATCCGAACCCCCAATTAGAGCCCTGCACGGGTACGGGTTGGCCCGTAGGCCCGTTACCTACCCGGCCCGCGGACCGGGCCGGGCGGGCTTTGGAGGCCATGAAAAAATTACGGGCGGGTACGGGCGGGTAGCAAGTCTAAATAAACGGGTTCGGGCGGACGGGCATGCAAATGAAATTTTATTTAAAAATTGCTAGACATTCGTTCATTCATTCACTAAATCTCGGGCGGAAATGGGCGGGTTTGAAAAAATTCCGGGCGGGCCGGGCGGGCCTGAAGAATGGTAAAAGCCCTTTCATTTTGAGAAAATCGAAAAAAAACTGAAAAACTACATCAGTAAAGTACTAGTACTTTTTGGCCGATTTTGATTAAAAGCTTATTTTCACGGTCCCGGGGGTGTTTAACTTAAATATAACATTTCAGTCTCATAGCTCAATTCCTTCATGCTTAAAAAAATTTTGAATTTCAAAAAATTAAATATTAAGGCTTATACGAATCCTGAGTAAATCTCCACAGCCTTAAACATCAAATTAAGGCTTATATATTGCAAAATAAAAAAAATTTTAATTATAAAGCCTCTATATACGTTATTTATTATTTTTGGAATTAAATTCATTTAAAATAGTAGAATTCAAGTTGTAATATAATTTTAAAAGAAAACAATCAATTTTTTAAGACAATCGTAGAAAAGAATATGATAAAATCACATACGCTGGGCTATATTTTAGAGGCCGTAGGGCGCCTATGCCGGTTTCGGGGGGCGCCAAGGGCTCGATGCGCCTGGGACGGGGGGCTCGCGCCCCCCTCGGCCCCCCCTGGTTACGCCACTGTCGGTAAGTAATAATCAGAAGATATGTTTTTTTAAAAAATCTGGTGCCACTAGTCGCACAGTACACAACTTTTATTACCAAGAAAGTCAAAGAATACGAATTATCGGGTTTGCAGTGTAAAAATGTGACAAAAACTTTTCTGTGAGTGGGAACTCCCTTTAACGCCCATGGTTGGGATGAAGCGGTGTTTTGTGTTTCTGGCATATTCGAAGGGAGTAGAAAGAAAGAGGAGAGAGAGAAAATGATTTCAAACAAAGTAAATATAATTTATCTTTTTTTTTTTTTCTAACTTGTTAATATATAGCCAGCCAGCCACGCAATGCCCACGCATCTTCTTTTCTTCTTTAATTAAACTCCAAATTCATTTTTAATTAACAAAGAAAAATCCTCCATTTCATACCCCGTTGGGATCTTGTTTGTACATATCTCTATAATATAAACAGACGGAAGAGAGGGGGAACTGAGGACCCCCCACCACCTCCACTAAAAGAAGTAAATTTACACGATTTTACTTAAAAATTCATAAATCAACTATTTTTTAGATGACTTTTAAAAAGTATATCAGGGAAATTTTTCGTGAAAATTGTTTGAAGTACATTTTACTGATGTAGTAGTATTTCAGATTTTTCAAATTCCTTTTCCGACTCTTCCTACCATAGAGCCAATGTTAAATCCCCAAATGGAAATTTGCACACCATATTTTTTGTGTCAGGATATATCAAGGGCGAATACAAGGGGGGGGGTAATTACCCCCCTGAGACTTGAAAAAAAATACTTTTTTTAGAAAAAAAATGTATTTTTAAGGTAAAATTTTAAAAAATTAATACTTAAAAATTTGATTTGTATTTATATTCTAGTAAACAAGTACAGAATGCGCCTTTAAGTTACCGATAATAAGAAAAAATGTGTGCTGTGCGATCCTGGCGGGGGTCCCACGACCCCACACGCTTTTTTTTTGCTATCTTTTCTTTGCTAGCTTTTCCTGCCATCAATAAGGAAAACGAGGGAAGCAACAACATATCCTTTTATATGTGATTTTTGACGTTGATACAGTTATTTATAATTATTATTATTATTCAATTTTCAACCCATTTTATTAATAAAATAGTAATTTTATTATTATATGTGTAAAGTGTTAACATCAGTGGCGGCTCTCCCATAAGGACTCTCGGACGCCGCCCCTCCTAAAGATTTGAAAAAGTAAAAAATAATTCAATACCCATTCAATTATAATTATACACCTAACTAACCAAAGTGTTTTATCAGTCGCGTACATCAAAAATATAGGGGGAAAAACAGGCAAAAATAGCGCGAAAAAGTGCGTACTTATAGCTGTCGGACTCTGTCCTGAACGCCCCAATCCATCAACATGCAGTTATATGGAGAGAGGTGTGGTGGGGGCTGCTAGTGCTATGACGCGTGTAAGCTTGAGCCGAATGGGAGTTTTGGGACGCCGTCCGAGCATGCGCAGAGCGAAGCATCAGCTAGTCGCCGGCGTTCCTTAATTTTTTAACCGCATTCTAACTAAGTGTTTAACGAATGTGTGATTGGTATGTAGTGGTATGATTTAGTGTGTATGGTTTAGTGTTCTCTTGGGGGGCCCCCAGACCCCCCGGTGGTGCGCCCCCCCCCGGCATTAAACTCACGAGCCGCCACTGGTTAACATGCGACACTTTCACTAACACATCGCAATTTGATCATATAATTATTTTTCTATTTTATATTTAAGGAATGTTTATTTATTTTAAATAGGATTAATTGATTTAGACGAATGGTAAGCACACATAATTTGATCCTTTCTCTGTTTTCATTCATTAATGTGTGAGTTAATTTTATTTAAAATCTTTTATTTGAACAAAATAATAATGACAAATATTCCATTTAAATCCTTTTTTATGATAATTGCTTGCTTGATTTTTCCATCGATCATTCTAAAGTGTTTGATTATTTATTTTGGCATTAAAATAAATCAATTTCTCCATCAATAAAATAAAATATTTAGTCAAATATAGGAGGCTATTATTTTCGGTAGGGTTGATTGAAAAAACAAATGTATTTTTTTCAGCTTATAAAAGTTTATTTCGAAGGCCCTTCTTCCTCAGAGGTTTCGAAACATTCTATCTTCACAGCCAAGGCAGGGGGGAGGGGACGTTCTCCTATATTTGAGCTTGTCATCTCGGCGTCAACTCTCAGGCAGTGGCGGATCCAGAGAAGTTTCTCGGGGGGGGTAATCTGGTGTGACTGGTCGCACAGCACACAATTTTTTTTCTTATTATCGGTAATTTAAAGGTGCATTCTGTATTTGTTTACCAGAATATATGGACCCTATTATGCATTAGTGTGTCAAGCGCCAAAAAAAATTAAAAATTGAGTTAAGCACGGAATATTGTTTCAAATGCTTTAATTAATAGTATTTTTTATGAAATATGTCCTAAAAAAATTTATATTTAATGTTACTTGCACAATTGACAAAAAAATTATATATAATCCAATGAAAAAAAAAAACTTTAAAGTTATTTTTCTCAAGCTCGGGAGCTGGCGCTTGACACACTAATGCGTAACTGGGTCCATATATACAAATCAAATTTTTAAGTATTAGTTTTTAAAATTTTATATTAAAAAAAACAATTTTTTCCAAAAAAAAATAAAAAATATTTTTCTCAAATCTTGGGGGGTAAATACCCCTTCCCCCCCCCCCCTTTTGTATACGCCCTTGCTCTCAGGGCTATATTTCTAAATAGGCTAAAAAGGATGCAGCCTAGAGCCGTAACAGAGGGCCGGCAGATTGGCAATTTATTTAAAAGTTAAAATGAAGTATTTCAAACGTTAATAAATAATTAATTTTTGAATTTTAATCAAAATCTTTGGAGCGAATTTTGAGAAATCGAAAAAAACTGAAAAAGTACATCAATAAAGTACTAGTACTCTTTGGTCGATTTTGTTCATAAGCTTCGTGTCACATCCCATGGGGGTGCCTAATTTAAATATAAAATTTCAACCCCATAGCTCTTTTCTTTCTTGAGTTATTTTGTTCATACACAGACAGACACACCGACAAACACACACACAGACAAACCATGTCGCGAAAACCACTTTTTGAATTCAGGGGATCTTAAAACGTGTATATCCGTCAAAATCACGACATCGAATTTTTATGTAAAAGTTGGCAGCTCTCAAGTTACGTTAGTTTTTTTTTCTCTCTCTCTCAATTAAAATAGCGAATTCCCTAATGACTATCTCTGCCACTTTCTATGCATTGGTGACCGACCGGAATGATGGGGGTGTTCACGCTGCTTGCTTGCTTGCTTGCTAGCAGATCACGTAGAACAGCTTGATTAAGAAAAATTCAATTTCAAATGTTTACCAGGCAATAATCCTATTGGCTGGCGTCTAATTGAGTTGACAACCTCCCCCCCCCCCCCCCTTCCTTCTTCTTCTTCCATTTAGTAGACGTTGTCGTCATCGTCATCTTAAAGCCTCCCTCTCTGCTCTGGATTTGATCGACTCTTCTTCATTTTACACAAGAGAGAAAGAGAGTCTTATTTACTATTCGAGAGTGTTTTAGAAGAAGAAGGTAACGCGGAAAATGAATGGAGAGGAAAAACCAATATTTCTCTCTCTCCCTAATAGAGGAAATTTTTTAATTACGTTTTTGAGAGAGATTTTATTCAATAGAAGCGCGTGCTCTTCGTCTTCTTAGAGTAAAAATAATTTCAAAAGAGATTAAAATTTTATCGAAAAACCATTTGAGTGGGTGGAAAGTTGATAGAGAACCTGTGACGGTTTATTATTATTATTATTGAAATTCCTATCAGGATCCTCGTTTATTTACCAGAGGTGATTTCGACACCCAACAGGCCTCTGGCTGTAGCCATCTACCGGCACCCCCTGAAGTTACATTATTTCTTATCTTTAACTCCTCCTAGAGAACTAATCCTTATTTTTTGTTACTTTTATCCAAGCTCTTCTATGCTAGGGAGGATCATGACCTAGTTTGAGTAGGGACTCCCTCAGCACCGAAGAATGCATCACCAGAGGACGGGATTCACAGCAACTCCCTCTCCTCATAGAGTTGCCTTTCTTTTTTTACTTTCTCTTACCTCTATATATATGTTAATATATATAGAGAGAGAAAGTATTGGATTCATGTCAAAAATTCGATGTCAAGATTTTGATGGATCTTCACGTTTTGAGGTCCCCTGAATCCAAAAAAGTGGTTTTCGCGACATGGTCTGTCTGTCTGTCTGTCTGTCTGTCTGTCTGTCTGTCTGTCTGTCTGTCTGTGTGTCTGTGAACAAAATATCTCAATAACGGAAAGAGCTAGGAGGTTGAAATTTTATATTTAAGTTAGGCACCTCCATGGGACGTGACACGAAGCTTTTGAACAAAATTGACCTAAGAGTACTAGTACTTTACTGATGCACTTTTTCAGTTTTTTTCGATTTTCTCAAAATTCGCTCCAACGATTTTTTTTTTAAATTCAAAAATCAATTATTTTTTAGATGCTCTTTAAAATGTATATTCTCATTTTGCCGTTGAAATCTTCTGAAGACCACTTTACTCTTGTACTTCATAGAGAAGATAGGAGAAATGGTTGCCATGGTAACAAAATATAAATATTTTGCCATACTTATAAATTGTACATCTTGAAAATCGAATGTACCTTACTGTCGGAAACTAAATATATGTCGACACAAAAAATCTGGTGAGACAAGCACAGTACACAACTTTCGATTACCGAAGGTAAGAGAAAGTTGTGTGCTATACTCAGTCACACCAGATTTTTTACTCTCTTAGCTCTATATATTTTAAAGTAGAAGAAGAAAGAGAAGCAGTAATTATTTCATTTATTTAATACCCATTAGGCTGACGTTTCGGTCTCGGTTGAGACCATCCTCAGAGCTTATGGGCTGTCAATATAGGATAAATATTACAAACTCAATCATATGATTCATAACCAATAAGTTAAATTTCAATATAATATAATATAATATATAATTACCTATAGTCGATTGAACGCACCATATGACTGTTACTCTTCCGCTAATAAACTCAACTGTTTTAAACCTCAATATATTGTTTTATATTTATATATTGAAATTATAACTTATTGGTTATGAATCATATGATTGAGTTTGTAATATTTATCCTATATTGACAGCCCATAAGCTCTGAGGATGGTCTCAACCGAGTCCGAAACGTCAGCCTAATGGGTATTAAATAAATGAAATAATTACTAGCTGCTTCTCTTTCTTCTTCTTGCTACTTCAAAATCTTCTATCCAGCTATATATCTACTTTTCTCCAGCTCATATATGTTAATATATATAGAGACCAAGTATTGGATTCATGTCAAAAATTCGATGTCGAGATTTTGATGGATATACACGTTTTTGAGGTCCCCTGAATCCAAAAAAGCAGAAGTGGTTTTCTCGACATGGTCTGTCTGTATGTGTGTCTCAAGAACGAAAAGAGCTAGGCGATTGAAATTTCATATTTAAGTTAGGCACCCCCTGGGACGTGGCACGAAGCTTTTGATCAAAATCGGCCAAAGTGTACTAGTACTTTGCTGATGTACTTTTTCAGTTTTTTTTAGATTTTCTCAAAATTCGCTCTAACGATTTTGATAAAAATTCAAAAATCACTTATTTTTTAGATGCTCTTTAAAATGTATATTCAAGTAGAAAAAATTCGATGGCTGAGTGGTAATTATTAGGATTAGGTAGATGTAGGCAGCCAGCAAGTGATAAAAAAAAAAACTTTATTTAATTATCGTCGACGTTTCGGAATCACATCGATCCCCTCTTCAGAAAGATAAACTGTTAATGTTGGTTAGATAGATGAAATTTCGGTTCATACAAAAATAAATGATTAAATTTGCATATACCATTAGATGTATATGAGAAATAGCAGTAGGTGCATGGGCTGTATTTTTATTTTGTGGCAAATGGGCCCGAAACGACAGCACCGGCCAAGATTGAAAGACTGGAAGATGGGATCGATGTGATTCCGAAACGTCGACGACAATTAAAGTTTTTTTCTATCACTGCTGGCTGCCTACTTCAACCTAATCCTAAAATGTATATTCTCATTTTACATCTTGAATTCTAATATATCGGCGGAAACTAAATATATGTCGACACAAAAAAATCGGGGTGTGACAAGTGCAGAACACAACTTGATAAGAGACGTCACACCATATTTTTAAATTTAAAAGAAGTGTCAATCCCAACCAAGTTACCTATCCATCCGAGTTCGCTTAACTGCAACGATATCGTTTATTTCATTCTAAAATCATATTGCTCATATAGAATTCAGTTAGAGCTTTCTATCTCTCTCATACATATTGAATTTCTATCGAACAAATAAAATTTATTGTGACCATTATGGTCCCCGAATGGAAGCTTCATGTAATCCTTCTTGATTACAAAACAGATTAGAGAGTTTAATTAACTCGAAATACACCAAGTCATTTTTTTAGGGGGGGGGGGGGCTCCTAACTACGTCACTGAATAAAGGAGTTGTTTTACTTTCTCTTACATATATGCATAAGTTAATATATACGTATATTGACCTTGTTACGCAATAGTGTGTCAAGCGCCAGAAAATTAACATCAAGTTTTTTGTTTTGATTAGATTATATATAATTACTTTCTCTTACCTCTATATATGTTAATTTATATAGAGAGAGAAAGTATTGGATTCATGTCAAAAATTCGATGTCGAGATTTTGATGGATCTTCACGTTTTGAGTCCCCTGAATCCAAAAAAGTGGTTTTCGCGACATGGTCTGTCTGTGGGTGCGTGGGTGGGTGGGTGGGTGGGTGTGTGTGTGTGTGTGTTCACTTTTAAGCATGAAGGAATTGAGCTAGGAAGTTGAAATTTTATATTTATGTTAGGCACCCACCAGAGGCGTGAAAATAAGCTTTTAATCAAAATCAACCAAAAAGTACTAGTACTTTACTGATGTGCTTTTTCAGTTTTTTTTCGATTTTCTCAAAATTCGCTCCAACGATTTTGATTAAAATTCAAAAATCAATTATTTTTTAGATGCTCTTTAAAATGTATATTACCATTTTGCCATTGAAATCTTCTGAAGCCCACTTTACTCTTGTATCTTCATAGGGAAGATAGGAGAAATGGTTGCCATGGTAACAAAATATAAATATTTTCCCATACTAATAAATTTTACATCTTGAATTCTAATATATCGGCGGAAACTGTCGACACGAAAAATCTGGTGTGAGAAGAACAACTTTCGATTACCGAAGGTAAGCGAAAGTTGTGTGCTGTGCGCCAGTCACACCAGATTTTTTTGTTTTGTTTTTTTCATTTAATCCTCTTAGATTTATTTTTTAATTTTCACTCCAACAGGTTGTTTGATTTCCCGGCTATCGCTCAATTGTCTGGATGTTGTTCTTTAATAAATTAAATTATACTAAAAAAAAAAAAAAAAGCGAGCGAGAGAGAGAAAAAAGCTTGGCGTAAT
The DNA here is from genome assembly GCA_023213315.1 of Euborellia annulipes. Taxonomy (NCBI): domain Eukaryota; kingdom Metazoa; phylum Arthropoda; class Insecta; order Dermaptera; family Anisolabididae; genus Euborellia; species Euborellia annulipes. The sequence goes on from JAKCPI010027314.1 coordinate 18,458, forward strand.
TCCACTTCATTGAACAGTGACCCGATTTGACAACACACAGAGAGAGAGAAATCCTTTCTTTCTTTCTTTGACACACCATTAAACCTGTTGGTGGTGAGATATACAATTTCTTTATTTTAATTTAATGAATTTTTCATGTCGATTAAGATAGACAAAAAAAAACAGGGTGGTCATAGGGTTGGGGACTAATTTGACCATTTGTTACCATGGTGTTTGTGGAGATTTAGAGGCAAACTAAAGGAATGCGATTCTCCTAAGGAAAAAGAAAAATTCTCTCTCTTGAGACATGGAGAGTATGAAAAGTAGCGATCACTCCAGTGCATGGGTTCTCAACGGGGGGGTATAATTTTCGGGGAGAGGGGCAGTAGAAGACCCAGAGAAAATTAAAGGCCAGTGAGATGGCGCAGAAGGGGTGTATATAATATAATCTAAAAAATGGTGATGTGACTAGTCGCACAGCACAAAACTTTTGTGTACTGTGCTTGTCAAGAGCTGAAAAACAAAATTCCATAAGAATATTAATTTAAATTCTTATTATAAATAAATTTTAAAAAATCTGGTGTGACTGGCGCACAGCACACAACTTTCTCTTACCTTCGGTAATCGAAAGTTGTGTACTGTCTTGTCACACCAGATTTTTTTGTGTCTACATATATTTAGTTCCCGACAGTACGGAACATATGAATTCAGATGTAAAATTTATAAGTATGGGAAAATATTTATATTTTGTTACTATGGCAACCATTTCTCCTATCTTCCCTATGAAGCACAAGAGTAAAGTGTGCTTCAGAAGATTTCAATTGCAAAATGAGAATATACATTTGAAAGAGCATCTGAAAAATAATTGATTTTTTGAATTTTAAAAAAATCGTTGGAGCAAATTTTGAGAAAATCGAAAAAAACTGAAAAAGTGCATCAGTAAAGTACTAGTAATCTTTGGCCGATTTTGATTAAAGCTTATTTTTCCGGTCCCGGAGGGTGTTTAACTTAAATATAAAATTTCAGCCTCATAGCTCCAATTCCTTCATCCTTAAAATTGAACACACACACACCCACCCACCCACTCACCCACCCCACCCACCCACAAACAGACCATGTCGCGAAAACCACTTTTTTGGATTCAGGGGACCTCAAAACGTGAAGATCCATCAAAATCTCGACATCGAATTTTTGACATGAAACCAATACTTTCTCTCTATATATATATTACATATATACATAGGTAAGAGAAAGTAAAAATATACAGGTAAGAGAAAGTAAAGTCAAATTATATAAAAAATGGAGTGATTTGAGCTATGATGGAAAAATTTACTTAAAAAAATCTGGTGTGACTGGCGCACAGCACACAACTTTCTCTTACCTTCGGTAATCGAAAGTTATGTTCTGTGCTTGTCACACCAGATTTTTTGTGTCGACATGTATTTAGTTTCCGACAGTAGGATACAATTGAATTCAAGATGTAAAATTTATAAGTATGGGAAAATATTTATATTTTGTTACCATGGCAACCATTTCTCGTATCTTCCCTATGAAATACAAGAGTAAAGTGGTCTTCAGAAGATTTCAATTGCAAAATGAGAATATACATTTTAAAGAGAATCTAAAAAATAATTGATTTTTGAATTTAAAAAAAAATCGTTGGAGCAAATTTTGAGAAAATCGAAAAAAACTGAAAAAGTACATCAGTAAAGTACTAGTACTCTTTGGCCGATTTTGATTAAAAGCTTATTTTTCCGGTCCCGGGGGTGTTTAACTTAAATATAAAATTTCAACCTCATAGCTCAATTCCTTCATGCTTAAAATTGAACACACACACACACACCCACCCACCCACCCACCCACCCACAGACAGACCATGTCGCGAAAACCACTTTTTTGGATTCAGGGGACCTCAAAACGTGAAGATCCATCAAAATCTCGACATCGAATTTTTGACATGAATCCAATACTTTCTCTCTATATATATATTACATATATACATAGGTAAGAGAAAGTAAAAAAGAATTTGAGAAATACATCATCCAAGTAATATAGAGGAGAAGGTCCAAAAATGGGCTAGGGTCTAAAAACGAGCTAGTTCTGTTGTGAAGCCCGAGGGTATATCGGGAATGGCGTGAAAATAGTCTCCCTAGATCCCCTTGAAGAGCCACGAACAGTTGGTGCCCATAAGTCAACGCGTTTAGAATCATCGATTGTAGTCTGTTCCCATCATCAAACTTTCAGCAGTTATATACAATATTATTTTGCACCATTAGCCAGTTGGCTGTAAATGTTATTTGGATGCAGGCCTGTGTTAACGTTGAGTTGGTGAACGGTTTCAATGCCTCATTCAACCTTCTACTTCATACCAGTAATGGCATCCATGATGGTTTTTAAAAAGGAGGTTTGGTCAAAATTTGGGCTAGTGAGTGAAATATAAAAACGGGCTACCTCTACTGAGTAGAGAGGTTTACTACTAATCATATTTGAGCCATAGAACAACCTAAGCAACAGAACAAACAGCTGTAACATCTGAAGTAACTATAGTAGAAATGATGAAGATTAGTTACAGTGTGTTACATGGCATGGGTGGGCATACACAGAATCTGCTGGTTTGGAAATAGGTGTGTATCGCACCTGTCTCTGTATACACTCTATACATGTGATTTTTATAAGTAAATTTACGATTTTGTGTTTAAATTTATATAAAATTAGAGGTAGCCCATATTTGGACCCCATTTTCAAAATGCAACTTTTTTTGAATAAAGCATTTTTTTTATGAAACTGTGAGTTTTTATTTCTGAAACTTTCCAGAATTGTAGTACATGATTCAAAGGTATGATTCAATGTTTAAATTAACCAATATGTCCAAAAATGTACCGACTACATTCAAATATCAAAAAGGTAGCCCAAATTTGGACCTTCTCTATATTTTTTACTTTCTCTTACCTATGTATATATGTAATATATATATAGAGAGAGAAAGTATTGGATTCATGTCAAAAATTCGATGTCGAGATTTTGATGGATCTTCACGTTTTGAGGTCCCCTGAATCCAAAAAAGTGGTTTTCGCGACATGGTCTGTCTGTCTGTGTGTGTGTGTTCAATTTTAAGCATGAAGGAATTGAGCTAGGAGGCTGAAATTTTATATTTAAGTTGAACACCCCCCGGGACCGACAAAATAAGCTTTTAATCAAAATCGGCCAAAAAGTACTAGTACTTTACTGATGTACTTTTTCAGTTTTTTTCGATTTTCTCAAAATTCGCTCTAACGATTTTGATTAAAATTCAAAAATCAATTATTTTTTAGAAGCTCTTTCAAATGTATATTCTCGTTTTGCCCTCAAAATTGTTTGAAGCACACTTTACTCTTGTGCTTCATAGGGAAGATAGGAGAAATAAATGGTTGCCATGGTAACCGAATTTAAATCTTTTTCTTTTTATTAGATTAAAAATCAATTATGCCCCCGGGTGTGGCGTAGTAGGTAGCGTGCCTACCTCCTATACCAAACGTCGCGGGTTCGGACCCAGGCAGTCCGATGATTTTATTTAAGCCATCTGGATACCAGATGGCTTAAATAGAAATGCCTGAACCCATAATAGATAATATTATATTACAACGGTTATCGTCTAAAGTCTTAAATGGCCTAAGTTGCCGAAAAGACTGTGTGAATGTGTGTGTGAGTGTGAGTGTGTGGATGAGAAAAAAGTGTGAATGTTTAAAAAAAAAAAAAAAAAAAAAAAAATCAATTATTATTTAAATTCCCATTTATTTTTTCGGAGAAAACATATCTCTCTCTCTCACAAAACTATCTTCTCTCTTTCTACATGTTTTAAATTTTTCTACCTTATCTTCGCATTTGGCCAATGTTAAATCCCCATATGGGGATTTGTATGTTAATTTCGATTCAAAAAGGGGGTCCCCTTTGGAACTTTTTACGCATTTAAAATTTTTTTTTCCAATTCTTATGAAATTTTGTATTTATTTACGAATCTATATTGTGTATAAAATGTCCAAATATGAGATTAAAATTGTGAAAAATAACCATAGTTTATTTCAAGCAATCAACATTTAAAATGCAAGTTTGAAACTAAGGTGCTATGGGAAACTAAATATATCTCGACACAAAAAATCTGGTGTGACCAGCACAGTGCGCAACTTTCTCTTACCGAAGGGTAAGAGAAAGTTGTGTGCTGTGCGCCAGTCACACCAGATTTTTTTTTTTTTCTAATTTTTAGGAATAATTCTCCAAACGCCCTCGAATTGAAATGCATAGAAGTTTGGCTCATCAGTTGTACTCTTTTTGTCTTCTTCGCTCTCATTGAATATTTCGTGGTCCTATTTGGAATTCGCTATGACAAACATTGGCGACATAGAAGACGAGATCTAGATCGAACAAGTGCAGCTGCTGCACCTGCACCTGGAACTACACCTGCAGCGGCTACTGCAGCAACGCCAGTAGCAGCGGCGGCAGCAGCTGCAGCGGTATCAGCTACACCAATAACCAATACAAATGCCAATACGACAGTGCATTTGGAAGCTAACAATACCTCCGGGTAATTAAATTTTTCATTTTTTTTAAACACGGGAAAACACATCACAAAAGAAAAAAGTTTTTTTATTAAGGTGCGCGTCTCGGAAAACCGTTAAAGCACGATTGACTCGAGGCGGCACGAGATGGCGTTAGTGTTCCCCCATTGGAATACACGCAACTTGTTCCATTTAATTCTAGACTTTCTAGCTAATTAATTAAAGGCAAAAAATTAATTATTTTTTAACACAATGATTACTAATTTAATTATCTACAACTTATAGAGCTCCTTTTTTTAAAATATCTTTTATTTCATGCGATTAATCTAAAAAAATTTTTTTTTTTTTTTTCGAAAATCAAAAAAGGGCTCCTATAAGTTGTAGATATTTTAAATAGCTTTAATTTAATTTGAAAAGACTGTGTGAATGTGTGTGTGAGTGTGAGTGTGTGGATGAGAAAAAAGTGTGAATGTTTAAAAAAAAAAAAAAAAAAAAAAAAAAAAAAAAAATCAATTATTATTTAAATTCCCATTTATTTTTTCGGAGAAAACATATCTCTCTCTCTCTACAAAACTATCTTCTCTCTTTCTACGTGTTTTAAATTTTTCTACCTTATCTTCGCATTTGGCCAATGTTAAATCCCCATATGGGGATTTGTATGTTAATTTCGATTCAAAAGGGGGTCCCCTTTGGAACTTTTTACGCATTTAAAATTTTTTTTTCCAATTCTTATGAAATTTTGTATTTATTTACGAATCTATATTGTGTATAAAATGTCCAAATATGAGATTAAAATTTTGAAAAATAACCATAGTTTATTTCAAGCAATCAACATTTAAAATGCAAGTTTGAAACTAAGGTGCTATGGGAAACTAAATATATCTCGACACAAAAAATCTGGTGTGACCAGCACGGTGCGCAACTTTCTCTTACCGAAGGGTAAGAGAAAGTTGTGTGCTATGTGCCAGTCACACCAGATTTTTTATTTAAATTTGATTAAGGTCTTTTTGGGCATCTAAGGCCATTTAGATCCCATCTCTATTTATTTCAAATAATTGAAATGAAATAAATTTTTCTCGCTTGGGAGGCCGAAACCCCAGGCACTAGAAGCTAATGTCTTCTCTCTGAGCCACGAGCCACGGGTTAATTTATAATTTGAATACAAATATTACTGAAGAAAAAATTAAAACAAAAAAAAAAAACCGAATTCGATTTTCCGGGAAAACTCTGTTTCTCGGTTTCGGTTTCCACCGGGGTCTAAACCTTACACCAGAGCCTATGGAAATTTTGAATCAATTGACTTTTTACTTATGAAATGCAAGTGGTCAAGTTAACCAAGGTGCTAAATATATCTCGACACAAAAAAATCTGGTGTGACACAAGTTTCAATTAACGAAGGTTCTACGGTATAGTCTTTAAGAGTTGGTTATGTGGTGGCTAGCTTTTATTAAATTTTTTCTCTTTAATAAAATAAAAGAGCAATATGGCTAGGCGTTATTTATTGGGGCCAATAGATGAGGAAAGTTGCTCGTTTAAAAGGATCAAGCCAACATGCATTTGCACTTGGCATGTTGTTATTATTACTGAGAAGCTTATCTTTCCTTCTCTTTGCCTCCGCGCCTGACTGAGTTAAGCCGATCCATCAATTCTGATTGCATCCCTGAGTGAGCCCTTTTCATGTATGTAATTATTGTAAAGCAGAGAGAGACTTCTTTGATTTATCAAAAATTCGATGTCGTCGTTTTGAGGTCCCCTGAGTCCAAAAAAGTGGTTTATCAGATTCTCATCGCTAAAATTACCGAAATATTGAAGAAATCGTATTCAGTCAAAATTGAGTTTTTATGCTTTCTGTACAGAACACATCCTGCTGAGCAAGCCGGTATTTTTACAATTGGAAGATATGAATTTTGAAGAATCAGAGAATCGGAATCAGTAATAAAGAAAAAAAATCGATTTTTTTGAATTTTTTAGTAAATCGGCCCTCCTGAAAATTTAGACTAGTGAAGATTTGGTACCTTTTCAAATAAATAAATTTATTACGACCCGCTTAGAGGCACCAGTCCTCGGTGGCTAGGTCCAACAAACACAATACAAATTTAAATACCATAACAAATACAACAAAACAAAACAAAAGGAAAAAAATAAATAAATAAATGGAAATGCATGCCCATTAATAATCAACATGTTCATGCATTTCCATCGAAAGAAATAAAAAAAAAAAACAATTATCAAAAAAAATTCACGCAAGCCACGAGACCAGGAGTAAACGTCGCATTAGCCATCCCGACATTCGCCTTAAGCTGTTAAGGAAAACCTGGCCAAAAGGATGGTATGAGCACTCTACCTCAACTATTCTCTGCGATCAAGAACTAAATAAAAATTTCATACAACTAGCACATTAGGACTTGACAAAATTTATTATAGATTTAATCATAGGGGGCAGAGGACTATAATCCCAAGTAATGACAGTGGGTCACATTTATCAGAGGCGTATATAAGGGATTTTTGCCACCCTGTTGGGAAAATTAGTTCCGCAAAAAAAAGGGCTGAAAAAATTTTGTGTCCCTAAAAAATTTCTATATACGCCTGTTGTATAGTTAATAATCAAGTTATTATCTAGATGGCTCATTCTCATATATTGACATTGTTCTTTTTTCTATTATTGAGAATTGTTTTTTTTTTGTAATTAAGTTTGTTTTGCTCACGATTAAATCTTTATCTCAAATCCTCTCTGTATTTATTTCCTAATGTCTTCCTTAAAATAAGAACCCGTGTACATAACAACGCCCCTGACATTTATTGAGAGAAAGTATTGAATTAAGATTTTGATGGAAATACAAGATTTGAGGAACATTGGGTCTAAAAAAAAAAAAAATAGGAATTCTTGAGGATTTGTTTACATTAAATATTTTTATTTAATCAAAAATTCCTGGACGAGAATACCGATTTCTTGTTTGAGATCAACCGATATCCTGGCCATTGCTCCTCTCTCCTAATATTTAAGAGGATATATTAAGGACGGGAAAAGACAAGTTTTCTTTTTTTTTTTTTAATAAAATTCATTTATTATTAAAATTAAATACAAAAAGTTATTCATTCATACATCATATTATATAAAAAATAATTTTTTCTTACATGCCTAATTTAAAAAATTCCATATGCTTAGGCCTATACTCTGAGATGAATGAACTCTTTTTCTTTTTTTTCTTTTTATAATAATGAAATGCTACTAACAAGTTAATAACTTAATTAAGAATTATTCTCGCAAAGTTGGTCCAAGTCACAACCATCGCTGATATCTTGGTAATTATGAAGGAATTTCTCAAGTGGAATAAGTTTATCTATAAAAGGCGGAATGACGATGGCTTTTTCATTATGAACAACTTGAAGTTTTATCGAACTCTCACAGCTACGGAGAAAAGTGAGAAAAAAAAAAATTAGAATCAAACAAGTAAAATAAAATTAAAAAAAAAAGATTATTCTACTAAAACCTACTATATTAGCCTTAAGGCGGTTATTCACGTAACTGGAAACTTGACAAGCATGCATGAGCAATCTTTTTGTACAAGCAAACTGTAGCGTCTGTAGGAGAATTTTGCGCAAGCATTTTAATTGCGCAAGCAAAACTCTCCAACGTCTTGACATTTGATATTTATTTAATATACGAGTATATTAATTCATTTGATATTTCAGTTTAAATATTAATATTTATTATGTCTAAAGCAAGTGAATATTTCTTGTTATATGCTATATATATAAAGAGAGTCTTCGAATAAATAACCTTCCGGCTATGACATTTTTAGGTTAATTTTCGGCATAAGCTGTTGCTTGCACAAGCATGCTTGTGCCGAAGAGAATTTTTGCATGCTGGTACAAAAAGATTGTACATGCATGTTTGTTAAGTTTGCAGTAACGTGTATAGCCGCCTTTAGAGGACTCAATACACAGTATTTTCTTTGAAAAATAAATATGCAACTCAACTTTTTCAAAAACTATTCGGTTTTCGAATAAAAAACCCTTGAGCTCTAGCTGGCTTGATACAAATCGTAATGTCATAGTGTGAGTTAAAAAAAATCTAGCTCCCTATATTGATTTGTTTCCCAATTAAATTTCATTTGTCAAAAGATAGCGTTTTATTTAATTTAATTTAAACCTATAATTGGCAACCCCTTTGTTGGACACACCTTGTCATCGAATTACTTTTTTTTTTATCCCGTTCTAACTTCACTTCCCCCCTCGGGGTTGGGTGGGGGGTTGGGGTGTTAACCTCTTTTACCAAACCTCCCGTTTTCGCCCCCCCCAGTTCTTGATTTTTTTTATTCCAAATTAAACCAATATTAAATAAAAACCTATATTAATAAATACGAAAAAGGGAACTTCACTTCCCAACTTGTAGATTTTGTTCAGTACAATTCACAAACGGACAAAGCATTTTAGCAAAATACGGTATGAAAATAAAATTGTTTTTTATTTACAGCTGACTGCAACCCTATCTAATATAAATAATAATAGAGAAGCGCAGCTAGGTTTTTTTTTTCATCTCTTACAATTAGATTAAAAAAAAAGAAAAAAAACCTAGCTGCGCTTCTTTTTTATTTTCAACTCAGATATATAAATTTTTTTATAAATATATATATAGAGATATATAAATATATAAATAACTAGAAGCAAATATAAAGAAAATAAATGCGTTTAAGAAAACATTTTTAAAAGTTTATTCTTATCTTGTTCATTGTAGCTAAGATTTTGTTTAAAAAAATTTTGTTGACTATTCGCACAGCACACAACTTTCTCTTATCTTTGGTACATATATAGGTAAGAGAAAGTAATAAAGTGAAGACTTCAATTTTTTGAAAATTGACGATCGGATTTCGGTCACGCTAAGAGCATAAAAACCATAGACCATAAACTACAAGCCTATAAAATTCAAAATTTGGTTCAAAAGATTTTCCAAGAATTTTGATTAAAATTCATAAATAATTATTCACAAACGGACAAAGCATTTTAGATGCTCTCGGCATTTCCTTAGGACCAAAAGAAAAATGAAAATTTGCAAAATTTATTACATAACAACATGAGAAAATAACAAGAGACTGGTTGATTTTATTTTTACAATTAATATTTTAGGATTAAATAAGGAAAAAGTAAATTTACAGATTCATATAAAGTTTTACTTTTTTTATATACCGAATGAAATAACACTTAAAAACATTCTGAGCTCCTGTGATTAGACCTATAACGAAACATATGCCAAAAATAATGGAAGAAATAGTAAAATCAACCACCTAGTTAGGGAACGTACAAGTATTACGTAACGCAATTTTCGTAAAACGTTACCATGCGTTACAAGGGGGGAGGGGGGGGTGAACAACGTGTTACGTTACTGGTATTTTAGCGACTTTCCGATACTTTGTGCAACATAATTATGACTTTTAGATAAAAATGGCCACTTGAGCGTTACGTAACTTCTAGGAGGGGGGGGGGGCGAAAAATGTTACGGTGCGTTACATGGGGAGGGGAGGGGTCAAAAATCTTCAAAAATTGCGTTACGTAATACTTGTACGCTCCCTCCCTTACTTGTTTTATTCTTATTTAATATGTAATTTTTCATATCTGATGACCGCTCTAGCATGGTCGAAACCGGGATAATTATCAATAAATTAAAAAAAAGTATTCGTACCTGGCAACAAAGAACAAGTTAAAAGGAAACTTCCAAAAAGTTATCTGAATTTACATTCATCTCATACGTCTCTTAATATATTTTTTTAATTTATTAAAAGCAGAATTCAAAACACCCAATTTTCTAACTCATTGAGAAATAAAATTTGTTGTTGACGTTATTTTGCGATATGTAAAATAAGTTAGCTTCTTTTTTTTCTTTGATCTTCATAATATTAGCGAATTTCTTCTTTTATTTTGTCACATATGGCTGGCTGGCTTCAAATAAAAAAGCAAGACGATGATGATGACCTAGGCGCATTTTTATTTAGAGATCTCCCTCACCCCTAAATCCCCCAAACAATGGAAGAGAAAAGAATATTAGAAAAAAAAAGGTTACTCAAGCAATAAGAAGGCGAGATTTCCGGCGAACGGAGCTAAACGGCCCACTCTCCATTGGCGATTTACTCGTAGATGATCCCCAGTCAACGGCTCAGAGTCACGAAATAATCCCAAGAGAGAGAAAATTTCAGTAGAGCCCCTGAATGGGTCACATAAACACTCGCTCTTGGCTCTGCTTCTTTACTTCTAAAAAAACATCATTATATGAATGCTTAATTGGAGCGATCAACTACGAGGATACCAAACGAGTCAATACCCTAGGAAATTTTTTAATCTACAGGAGGGCCGATGCAGGTTAATAAAGAATCAATTTCGTTGGGAAAAATGATCCAATTTTTATTTAACGATCATTTTCGGCTCTTATTCTACCCTTCTTTATCGAAATTTGGAGTTTAGGCTTTCACAGTTATTAGAACTTGGTTTTCGGTTTAACTGTAATTTATTTGTAAAGATTACAACGTTTCTGTGGCCTTCTTCAGGTACAATTCAGATAAGATTTAGGTTCATTTGAATCAACTAATTCAAATGAGATTGTCATGGATGTAATAACCGTTGTAAAGTCAAAGACTAGAGAAAATAAAAAACATCCAAATAATATAAACAAAGATGGATATAGACTTAATATAAGGTGGAATGAGAAAAAAATAATAATTAGATATTAATGTTTGATTATTGGAATAAGTTAATAATATTTTGTACCATCAATGATAAAAAATCAAATTCAAAAAACTTAATGTAGCTTTGTATGTAAACATTTGCTTTGATGATTGTGTCTAACTTCATGGGAATGATTGTAGATGGTGCTGATGTTGGACTTACTTCATAGAAATGCCTGCAGATGGCCCTGACGTCGTTGTATATAAATTGTACAGTGAGGGGCAATATTAAGTCCCAACCATGGTTGTGATTATTTCATTGTTTTTAAAAAAGTATTATATATTTTTTAATGGAAACTTTCATGGTTCAAACCTAGAAAATTTCCAATAAAGATTTTCATTTTTCTTTTATAAAAACAATGAAATAATCACAAGTAGAAAAAGCATAGGTGGGACTTAATAAAGACCCTCAGTGTACGTAAGGATCGTAAGGGATTGGCTACCAATTGAAATAAAGAGGCGGGGTCTAAATGGCCTTCAATGCCGAAAAAAATAAAAAAATAAAAAATTAAAACCTCCCATAATAATACCCGTTGTAATCTTAACTGAATTATACCTTTTTTCCACACTCACACTCACAGACACATTCACACAGTCTTTTCGGCAACTTAACTCAAGCCATTTAAGACTTTAGACGATAACCGTTGTAGAGAATATATCTATTGGGGGTTCAGGCATTTCTCTTTAAGCCATCTGGTATCCAAATGGCTTAAATAAAATCATCGGGCTGCCTGGGTCCGAACCCGCGACGTTTGGTATAGGAGGTAGGCACGCTACCTACTATGCCACACCCGGGGGCGAATTATACCTGAAGAAGGCCACAGAATGAGTGGCCGAAACGTTGAAATCACAATTAACCCGAAAACCAAATTCTTCTTCACGAAACTTGTGTTTGTGTCACGAAAACGTGTCTCTTTCTATAGGTATAATAAGCATTTGCCACTACAACGTTTGTTGGATGTAAAAAGAAGGGAATCCGACAAATCGAAACCGACTCCATCCCAAAAAATGGCTGCCTGTGCCCTGAAGAAAACTAGGATCTTCTTTATGGTTGCCCCTGCATCTACTTTCCTGATAAATTTCTTTAATATCCTGCATCCTCCATCCTTCTCAATAGTAGCTGAATAGTCAACAATTAAAGAAGGGGAACAATCCTAATTATATCAAAAAAAATATAAATATTACCGTTTGGAATAAAAAGAATAATAAGATTTATGATGATATATGAATTGTTGCTGGTTTCAGAAATAAAATTGAATAAATTTCTCAGGAATTGTCTTATACCATATATTTGGAAATATTTCGGGCGGCCTAGCGCCTGTATTACCATATATTTGCAAATATATGTTATAAGACAATTCCTGAGAAATTTATTCCATTTTATTTCTCCCGTTACAACAATAATACTTTTTATTTTTTGTTATAATGCAAGATCTGTTGTTCCATTCCGTTGTTAATATTTATATAAGAATCGTTTAAGATAAATATATTTCAGAAATGAATTTGTGATTGGTTTGTTCCGCTTTGGCTGCGGAGGGTCTTCTTAAGTGTTAAATTTTAGTGACTAGCTGTGTATAAACGGCGAGGGTTCGAGGAAAAAATTCTCTATATTTAATACTCCTACCTTAAAAAATCCAAAAGATCTCTTAGTAAAGGGCAAGAATTCTGAGTGGTGATATTAAATGCATAACCATCATGAGCATAATGTTTCAAATCTTGGGTATATTCAAGAACCTAAAAACAAAATTATTTGAATCAATCAAAATTCGCTAAAAGGCCGAAGGTATACAGGAACAAATAAGACTATGGGAATATTTTGTCTGATGAACATGGTTAAAGCTACAACAAATTATCTGTTCCTGTGGGCTTAATGCCTCACACTCGTACACAAGACCAGCTATTTCGAAGCAGACAGCTCGAGATAATGATAAGAATTTTTGGACCAATTTTGCAATATATAACATATTCGCAATCGATAAAAAGAAGAGCTTTCAAGTGTATTTGTAGAATAAACGAACTAACGAGTTAATTCTTTATTAACTAACAGTAAGAAAAAAAATTCAATTTTACAAAAATCTGAATATCAAAAGAAATGGACTTTATTGGTTTTTGAGCCATTCATATATAAGAGAGGTAATTTCTTCTAAAAGATTATTGATGTGTTAACTAAAAATATTCCACATCAATTGTGTCGAAAGGAATTTGTTCTATAAACGTAGTTATAAAGGGAAGTTTATTTTGACACTATTAATCAAAATAACTATTAATAATATAAAAAAATAGGCTTGTTTTTGGGTGAAATATTTGTTTTCGGCGATTTAGATCCATTGATTTGGTCCAGTCAGAGCCCTCTGGGGTATTAATGCACAGAAGTATAGTTCCGTCCGGTGCTAGGGGTTAGGGATTTGCTTCCCGTTTTTGGATGAACGAGGAAAAAGCCTAAAAAAGACTAGTTCTTATTTAAATTAATTGGTAGCAATATAAAAGAACGGGAAGATCAATTCTGAATCCCTAGAACAAAAAGCGAAACTTCTACCCAGTACTAGAGTAGGGCTATATTTCCGAGAATGTAGATAATTATAGCATCAGAGAGGATGAAAAAATGTAAGCCTTCTCAACGAAAGTTTCTTTTATTTTTCTCTTTCCTTCCTTCCAAGGTTCGGCTTAGAGAACTAGTTGAGTAGGAAAAGAGGGAAATAAATATATACTTTGAAATCCTCTTCATCGAAGGAAGCGCACCAAGCCGATGGGGAATATTTATTCCAAGAAGTCTCATAAGCACAGGCTTTATACATTGAAAAAATATCATCTGAAAAAAAAAAAGAAATTTTTATTTATATGCAAATTAATTGGAATCTGAAATCTCCTTAATACGTCTATAAAAATAATATGCCTTGTCTGATGCTACTGTGCATGCTACATACAATAGAATAACCATTCATCATCTTCCATTGTTGAGGTCAACTCTGGGGTTCCACAGGGTTAAATTGATACAGAAGTTAAATTAAATGTTTAAATGATTGTGGTAGCACTGCAGTGTGCAATTGACTCGTTGGTCTCGTGATGCGAAGAAAATTATATGTACCGCAATGTTAATAAGTGTAGAGCTGTCTCCTTCTCTCGAAATAAAAATACTTTAGAGCATATCTATGTAATTGCCAAAAAAAAAAAATTGCAAAGAGAGAGTGCCATAAAAGATCTCGGGGTAATTCTTGAGTCCATGCTGAGTTTTTGTGCCCATGTGGAACAAATTTATTAGATTTAGAGATGTGGGTCCAATTGACCTCGAGAATTTCTTAGAGCCCTTAAAAGCCAGGAGGTTGAGGTATGATGTCCTGTTCCTTTCTCGGCTGATAGGTGGAGCTATTATTTGCCCCGAGATTAAATATCTTGGTCCCCTCATATTCACCATGTTTTTTTTTTAAACTAATTATGCTCTAAATGGTGGTCTCTGTAGGATGATGGGGTCAGATTCGTGGTCGCATGGATCTGGACATTCTGGCTTCGGATCCTAGGGAGATGAGGAGGCAGCTCAAAGCAGTGTACACGTGTGATGTGAACACTCATTGGAGTGAAATTAAATTAGAATCAAGATTGTGATCTCTTATTATTATTATTTATTTATTGTTTTTGGTTACTGAAATGTATCGAATAATAAATTGGATAATATATATAAACTTATGTAATAGGGTTCTGCCCGTTAAATAAATAAATAAATTCCTGATGCAACTTGCATTTGTTGGCAGATTTAATAGAGTATCCTCCCCCATATAGCTCCAGCCAACCCAGAATATCTTGCCCATTGTTGAGTGTATCAAGAATCAATTTACAAATATATCCTCGATATTCTAAAAGAAGCTCCAAACTCACACGGTAAAAGCAATAGGCCCACTTCATCTGACCGATATACTGGTAAATCAACCTTAAATAGCAAATACGAGGGCAATCCCAAAAGTAAGGTCTCCTACAAAGAACAAACAGTTACATAATTTGTGAAGGTTGAAGAGTGATTTATTTTCTACAATATCGTCACTTTATAGACGCTGTGGCAGTTTTATGATGCCCATGTCATACCAGTTCGCCGCAATGTCCTTCAGGAAGCGTTGACCCTCATCTTTCACCCAAGGGCGGATCCAGAGGTGTTTCTCGAGGAGGGGGGTGATTTGGGGTGTGACTCGTCGCACAGCACACTATTTTTTCTTAATTTCGGTAATTTAAAGGGGCATTCTGTACTTGTTGGCCAGAATATAAATACAAATCAAATTTTTAAGTATTAATTTTTTAAAATTTTACGGTAAAATAAATTTTTTTTTTCGAAAAAAAGGTATTTTTTTTTTCAAATCTTTCTGGGGGGGGGTAATTACTCCCCCACCCCCCCCTTGTATCCGCCCTTGCTTTCACCTCATCGTCCAGACAAATGTTCCTTCAGTTTAGGGAAGAGTGTGGTAGACGCTTGGTGCCATGTCCGGTCTGTATGGGTGGGTGATGACGTTCCAAACAAAGTTTTGCACGAGATCCACAGTTTGGCGGGCGTTTTTGTGGAGAATGCTTACGCCCTTGCTCAACATTCCTCTTCTCCGGTTCTAAATAGCTCTTCTTAGTTTTCTCAGTGTTTCACAGTATCTGACAGCGTTAATTGTTGCAGAAAGATGAGGTTGAAGGACATGGCGGTGAGCTGGTATTACATGGGCATTATAAAAAACTGCGTCTACAAAAAATGCATCACTGCCCGAAATGGCGATTATATGGAAAAATAAAGCATTTGAAAAAAAAAAAAATATAAGTGAAAACGTGAAACGCGTTTTTATTTAGGCGACGTTTCCGCACTCGTCTGAGCCTTGTGACTTACTTATTTTTAAATATGGCGGACTGACATTTCCGTGAATTTTTTGTCTTGTTAAAATATTTTTAAAAACTCTTCGTCAGAAAATTTTTATTTTTATTTTTAACGTTTTTACTCTACGGAAGTTAATTGATACAAATAGAAGTTATTTTTTTTATCTTTATCAGGAGTGGCTACATAATTCGAAATGTGTGGAGTTTCGTCTACATTTCCTATAGGCTTCATGTTAAATTTCAATTAATTACACGATAACCCTTCGGCAGATCTGCTTCAAAAATTATTATTTTATACGTATGTGGTAGTAATTAATAACATATTAAAAAATTAGCTTTTTAATCTTTACAAGTGCCTTAATGTCCGACAGGGGCGTATATAGAAATTTTTTTTTTTTTTTGGGGGGGGGGGGGGCCGAACTCAAAAATTTTTTCTGCGGAAAAATTTTTTTTTTAAGAAAACTATGTTTTTTTCCACACAAATTTTATGACAGTTTTTCATTTGCCCGGAACAAAGTTGTCCATCCTGCGGAAAAATTTGTTGCGCTGTCTGTATATCCCTATATGAGTATATGCGTTTGGGAAATTTCGGGGGGGAAATTTTTTTCCTTTTTTATACGCCCCTGATGTCCAACCAACCTTACTTACATAATCCTCTTTCAATTCTTCTATGAGAAAAGTTTCACCAACTTAATTTTTTAAATATCTTTCCTTCTTATTATTTATTAAATCTGGGTTGTTGGCTCTCTCCACTTTGTTTTTTGAGAAGATAAAATATGGAACGTAATCTAATACTCTGGTATACTCATTAGATATATTTTTTTTATCACTTTCTTATTTTGTAAAAATATATAGTCAAAAAAAAAAAAAAAAAACTTAGGAAAATAAATGAGAAAATTAAATGTGACAAATTAACGAATAATATGATAAATTATTAAAGTGTGAACTCATCAGTATTCTCTCTTTATCATGAAAAAAAAAAAAAATAATAACATACAATCTTGATAAGAAATTTAAAAAAAAAAAAACGGAAGTGAAAATTTAATAAATAAAATAAAAAAGTGGATATTCTGGAGTCAAAGTGGATAGTTGTTTTATATATAG
>JAKCPI010027315.1:0-17047 GCA_023213315.1 Euborellia annulipes
TTCAAATGACCAGCATGCTAACCAATACACCAAGACCCGGGATTAATTGTTAGAGTTGAATATCATCCCCTTACGTTTTTTATGAGAAAAATCGAATATTCAAAAGGTTTTTGAAATTGCGGGATGAAATATAATTTTCTCTGTAATCCCTAGAAGGTCCTCTTTGAGCAAATAAAATTTCATTTCAAAATTACAACCGGAAGTTAATCAAATAGAGCGTGACAGACAGACGGACATTAGTGAATTACCGTGTATATAGATAATTACAACTATCAAGCGAAAAAGGGCGCAGTTAAACCTAATTACACTTCTGTTCAATAAATAAACATATAAAATTTTTATTAATTTCAAATCAATCCAATTTTAAATGACCATTTTCTCCTCTAAATAATATTTCTCTTAACTTTTTTAAGAGGAGATATATGAATTAATCAAATGTCAGACATTGTTGGCAAATGTTGAATTTCTAAATGACTGTTTGTTCTCTTTTCCCCTAGGAGAACAAAAGTTTTTGGTGATTTATTGGCAAAGTAAGTAAAGCCTTTCATAATCTTGTCAAAGGGGATCATCCAAAGGGCGATTTTTTTATTACTCATTCCCAACTTAGAGACCCCGCTCGAATATTAAATAAAACAAAGCTGTCGACAAAGTTCTTTCAAAAGAAAACTCTAGGATGAACTAGTCAATCCAAGAAACAGGGCCGTAGGCATTTTTGATCAAGACAAATTTCCAACAAAGCTCAAGTTGGCAAATATTTTTTTTTAAGTCTTTTCGGCATCTTAGACCATATCGACTTTAAACGATACACATACTCTTATCAATATTTAATATGATACAAAATATCCAGGCCAATTGATTTAATTCATTTAAATATTAAATCGGAATAATAATTACCGATTCTAAAAAAAAATTACCTTCCGAATCTTAATAAAATTAAACGTGAGTTAATATATACAATTAGCTATTCTTCACTTTTTGAAGAATATCCTTTGCACTACAAGATTTTGAAGTTCGGTACCGATGGGAACCATAAATTAATGATAGAAGATAATTTTTTTGTATAAATTATAAGTTTTTTCTTAGCTAATGATTTCCCCAAAATTATAGTCGTAGAGGAAGGATGTGACAAAATAATATTGATTAAATTAGAAAAGTTCTTTTTGTTGAGATTAGCAGAATTTTCTTTATTGAAATTTTAAAAGGAATGAAAAAATTGTCTTTTACTGGAATGTAATTTATATTATTTTATTTAATTACAGAAACTACAGTAGTACTGTAGAGACGCAAACTGATGAACTAGTGTGCTTTCAAGGGAGTTCTCTAAACTACAGTAGTACTTTAGTTTCGAGGCACAGACTGATGAACTACTGTAGTTTCTGTAATTAAATAAATTATTAGAAATTATATTCCAGTAGAAGATAATATTTTCATTGCTTTAAATATTCCAAAATAATATTGGTTTCTTACTGGAAAAATTTAAAGTGGGAGGATTATAATTCTGCAATTTCGAAGCCAACCAGTCTTTATTTTTATAAATATTTAATCGCAATAGAGTCAGGAAATTAACAAGACAATTGCAGTCACATTTTCTTTTATTTAAATTATCTTCCCTCACGGTTGACGTTTCGGCCCGAGGTCTAGGTCTTCTTCAGAACCGGCCGGCAATAATCAAAATGTGTGAAAATTTGTAACAGCGACCACATGCTAAATATTGATACAAATTTGCACACATATTGCCAATCGGCTCTGAAGATGGCCTAGACCCCGGGCCGAAACGTCAGCCGTGAGGGGCGAGAATTTAAATAAAAGAAAATTTGGCTGAAATCGTCTTGTTAATTTCTTGATCGCCCTTGGGCCTTGCTGTAGTGTCTAGCGTGCTGGACTTCTGTACCAAGGGTCGCGAGTTCGCATCCCGTCACAAAATTTATTTCAATTTAATTGGCTACCAATAAATTGAAATAAGTAAAGGCGGGTTCTAAATGGCCTTTGATGCCGAAGAAGGCCATAAAATAAAGTTTTAAGTCACCTTAGCACACTAGCTCGTTTGAAGTTTTTATGTGTGTAATTCGAGAGGGAGGGAGGGAGGGAATCCCCATGACTCATAATAAATATTTTATTTGGCGTCACTCATTCTTTAATAAATTAGTTCACCCAATTTGAATAATAATCTTCTCTTTTTTTTTGCTAATTGGAAATCTTTCTTTTTTTTTTTATTCTCCTTGATGAAATTTTAATTTCAAACTTTTCTTTTCATCTTTCATTTTCTTTTAACATTTATCAAACAATTAATAATATAATTCTTAATTGTACAAATTAAAAAAGTAATTCGATTTCATAGACAAAGATACATTTTAAATAATGGAGCCCGTGGCTGCTTGGCGAGCCTGATTGGAAGGCAACCATCCGCACCGAGATTCGAAGCTGTTGCCGGATTAAAAGGGGCTTTAGGTTCAAAATTAAAATTCCAGCCAACTCGCATGGGAGGGAATCAGAAAACGGGTCAACAGATCTCTTCTCTTTTTTCTCTTTCCCCCTCTATATCTCTATAACTTTACAAAGAGTTGTTAAGAAGACGAACAAGTGTTTGAAAAGAGATTCTAACTTTATTTTTGAAGTTTTTATTTACCACAAAAAAAGAAATTAAAATAAAAAAAAAGAATTAAGAATTCATTAAAATAAACATTTATTCATGGCTACTGAATTGCAAGGAAGTAATTTAGTTTTCAAGTTGAGCTTTACCTTCTAAAAAAAAAACCCCTGTGCCATAGGCAAACCTAATGTCACGCCATCATTGCTAGGTTATCTAATATGGAGGCGTGCCTGCATTTCGAACAAACAGCCAAATTAAATTATCTCTATTAATTTACAGAATCTAATTAATATTTAGTTGGTAAATTATTGTTTACATGGTAATTAAAATGTTTTTGGTGTTTTTGAATGTTAGGGCAGTCCAAACCAGAGAATTATTTCTAACAATCCAAAATAATTTTAAATAATAGTAACTAACTTACAATAAAAAATTTTTACTTAATTTAAAATATTGTTTTATATGATTTTTGGGGTTTTTTAAAATTTCAAAAATAAAGAAGTTGATTAAATTTTCTTTATACTGTTAGATACTAGGAGTATTTCTTTTTTATTTAGACTTTTCGGCATCTTAGACCCTATAGATTTTGAACGATACATATTATAATTTATTTATTTATTTATTTTCAGAATATATAAAATAAAATATAATATAATATATAAATGAATTAGGGCTACAGAGATTATTACGATATTAATACGTTTAACGTCCGTGGATTGAACATCTTTATTCTTATTAGACTAAAAAAAAATTAATAAGAGAGTAAAAATGAGAAATGCAGGTTATTTCTTTATTCGAATAATTCACACAGCTGACATTTCGGTTCCGTGTTTGAACCATCTTCAGAGCTGGCGAAAAGTCATTATGAAAGTGTCATAGTGGATTTTATACATTGTTGAAAATTCTTATATAATATATACACAGTGTGAGACGACCAGGAACATGAATGAAAAAAATTATTTAATTTTCAGATACTAAAATCAGCCAGCTATATATTGACACTCTGTGAAGTTTTTTTTTTTTTTTTTTAAACACTCACATTTTTTTCTCATTCACACAGTCTTTTCGGCAACCCAGGTCAAATAAAACTTTATACGATAACAGTTATTGAATATATATTTGTGGTCCAGGCATTCTTATTCAAGCCATTTGGTATCCAAATGGCTTAAATAAAATCATCAGACTGCTTGGGATCCGATCCCACGACCCTTGGTATACAAGGCCAGCCCGCTCATCCCTACACAAAGCCCGAGGGCTTCAATCTAATCTTTCCTGGATCCCTCACACAGCCAGTAGTCTTTACCTTTTGCAAAAAAAATCCCAAAACATTGCAGATTTATTCTTCTTTATTAAAGATAAATTTTAACATTATTTTTTAATTTACGAAAGATGGAGTGAAATGTAATAAACAAGACCGCGCAATTGTTTATTAATTTTTTTTATATAGAATTTTTTGAAATAAACTCCTCAGATCATGATTACATTCTGTATGAATTTCTTAATTTATTTTGAAATAACAAAAATAATAAATCCCGCTCTCAAAATTCTCCTCATATTTCATGGCCTTCATTTAATTAAAACTTATAAAAGAATAAAATCTTTATTAACGTAATATAATGGACCTTGGGGAGGTTTCTTTAAAAAAAAAAATCCATCAACAAAGGAATAAAGAAAATTTATATATATTTAACTTAATTCTTGTTCAATTTTCGTCTCATTTAAAATTTTATCACCGTATCAAATGAAATCCTTAAATAAATAATAGAATTTCCTTCGCAATATTAGGGCTTTCTTTTCATAATAATACGCTACTAAAATTTGATTTAACGATAATTATATGATCAGGAAATAAGACAAGGTCAACCAATAAAACTCTATTTGTTCATAGATTCAATTATAGAGACATATTGGGTTAATTTTAATACCCTTCGTACATTATATCAAAATTTAGTCATGTTAGAATAATGTATGTACATTATGTAGGTAAATGTAATCGAACTTTTAATGCTGGTATATATAAAGATAATGGGAATGTATTATTACACATTGACTAACCTAATGATCATGGGCCAATAAAAATATTCACCTTAATTAAATAGATAAAATTGTTTTTTTTTTTTTAAATATCTATTGTTATATGGACCCTGTTATGCAATAGTGTGTCAAGCGCCAAACAAAAAAAAAAAAAAAAAAAAAAAAAAAAAAAAAAATTGAGTTATGCACGGAATATTGTTTCAAATGCTATAATTAATAGTATTTTTTATGAAATATGTCCTAAAAATTAGGTGTTGGCTGTGTCTTCTACACAGCCGGTGGCTTTTTAACGTGACAACGTCTATTGCTTGACTACAAAAAAAATTTTGCACTCTTACCTATATTGAAATATAAAGAGACAAAGTATTGTTTTTTTTTTTTTTTTTTACTAGTAGTTTGTTTTCATAAATAAACAATGAATAAAATTCATTTTAGGGATAAACTAATTAAAAAGGTTATTAAGGAGCTAGTAATCGACAAATCCCCAGGCCCTGACGGTATTCCCCCCATCGTCATTAAAAAATGTTCCCCTGAATTGGTCCCAATATTATCCAGGTTGTTCAACCTCTCATTTTCCTCGGGAAATTTTCCCGACTCTTGGAAATTGGCGAATATTCAACCCATTCCCAAAAAAGGTGACTCCTCTCTTCCCAGCAACTATCGCCCAATCGCAATAACCTCCATACTATCCAAAATTATGGAAAAAGCCCTCAACATTCAAATTTTAAATCATCTGGAACATTGCGGAATGATGAATGATAGGCAATATGGTTTCAGGCATGCTCGTTCGACTGGGGATATTTTGAGCTTTGTCACACACCTCTGGAACAAAGCCATGGAAATGAAAGGGGAAACTATTGCAGTTGCTCTTGACATTTCGAAGGCTTTCGATCAGGTATGGCATAAAAATCTTTATGCTAAACTTCCATCTTTTGGCCTATCCTCTGAGCTGTGCCAGTGGATCAAGAGCTTTCTAACGGAGCGAAAGATCTCGGTTGTAGTCGACGGTGTGTCTTCTATTCCGCATTCAATCAACGCAGGTGTTCCCCAGGGTTCTGTCCTCTCTCCCACCCTATTCCTTATGTACATTAACGATCTCATGGGAGTAACCTCCAACCCAATTCATTGCTTTGCTGATGACAGTACCCTGCACTCAGTCAGGACTGGTGAAACCTCATCCACTGGTCGTCTGGGGGCTGTGTCGTCGATAAATGATGATCTTGGTCTCTTGGAGGAATGGGGAAACCTCAATCAAGTAAAATTCAATTCCCAAAAAACCCAATGTTGTTTAATTTCTAGACAAAAAAATAGGATTTGCCCTCCCCTTATTTACAGCAATAATAGTCTCGAGTTCAAAGATTCATTTTCTGTTCTGGGAGTGACAGTTACATCTGATCTCTCCTGGAGCAACCACATCTCTTCTGTGGTTAAATCTACCGCAAGGAAATTGGGTTTCCTATTCAAAACGAAGCGTTACTTTTCCTCCCAACAACTCCTAATCCTCTATAAAGCCCAAATTCGGCCGTGTCTTGAATATTGTTCCCACCTTTGGCGAGGGGCGTCGAAAGACGCTCTCTCCTCCTTGGAAGCCATACAGAGGCGTGCAATTAGACTGATAGGTGATTCTACCCTTACTGCATCCCTACAGTCACTAGATCATAGAAGAAGAGTATCTGCACTATCTCTCTTCTACAGGTATTACCATGGTCAATGCTCTGCCGAATTAAAATCAATTATCCCACCCAATGCAACATATTCACGGAACACAAGAGAGGCATCTTCCCAGCATCCCTATGCTGTTCAGATCACGACTAACAGAACAAACCAATTTCATTCTTTCTTTGTCCCCATGACCTCCCGTGATTGGAACAAGCTCCCTGCGTCTATCTTCCCCAAAACCTACAATCTTCAGACTTTCAAGTCTAACCTCAACAGGCATCTTCTCAGTTCCCGCAGTTGAGTTTCCCCTTTATGCTTCTCCTTTTGTTTTTATTTTCTTCCTGGCTGCATGTGACTATTGGTCATTATAGGTCTTCGGACCTTATGCACCCATTCCAAAAAAAAAAAAAAAAAAAAAAAAAAACATGTTCAAACATTTTCATTGAAACAATATATGACAGGTGTGGCCAAACTTTTATCCATTAAGGGCGACATATGCTTAAAAAATGAGGTTTTTCGAGAAAAAAACTAATTTTGGAGTTAATCACTCGGGATTTTTTTATTTATTCTATTAGAGGATTTTTTTCTGCACCAAATGACATCTCATTTAGTCTGATCGGATTAGTCGTTCGGAATCTACAGGGGTTTAAATTTTCGAAAAACGAAATCCCGCCGAGTGCTCTCATGCGGTAAAATGACGTCATATCAAAAAAAAGAAAAAATTACCTCTGGGCATTGGACCACTCTTTCTAAAACTATATTTAGATTTAATGTAGCTTTTATGGTCAAGTAGCTAGGCGTTGCACAAATAGGGCTATTTTTCGATATTTTTTTGCCTAAAAAATGAGGTTTTTCGAGAAAAAAACTAATTTTGGAGTTAATCACTCGGGATTTTTTTATTTATTCTATTAGAGGTTATCTTTCTGCACCAAATGACATCTCATTTAGTCAGATCTGATTAGCCGTTCGGAATCTACAGAGGTTTAAATTTTCGAAAAACGAAATCCCGCCTAGTGCTCTCATGCGGTAAAATGACGTCATATCAAAAAAATGAAAAAATTACCTCTGGGCATTGGACCACTCTTTCTAAAACTATATTTAGATTCAATGTAGCTTTTATGGTCAAGTAGCTAGGCGTTACATAAATAGGGCTATTTTTCGATATTTTTTTGCCTAAAAAATGAGGTTTTTCGAGAAAAAAACTAATTTTCGAGCTAATTACTCGGGATTTTTTTTATTTATTCTATTAGACGTTATCTTTCTGCACCAAATGACATCTCATTTAGTCTGATCTGATTAGCCGTTCAGAATCTACAGGGGTTTAAAATTTCGAAAAACGTAATCCCGCCGAGTGCTCTCATGCGGTAAAATGACGTCATATCAAAAAAATGAAAAAATTACCTCTGGGCATTGGACCACTCTTTCTAAAACTATATTTAGATTCAATGTAGCTTTTATGGTCAAGTAGCTAGGCGTTACATAAATAGGGCTATTTTTCGATATTTTTTTGCCTAAAAAATGAGGTTTTTCGAGAAAAAAACTAATTTTCGAGTTAATTACTCGGGATTTTTTTATTTATTCTATTAGAGGTTATCTTTCTGCACTAAATGACATCTCATTTAGTCTGATCTGATTAGCCGTTCAGAATCTACAGGGGTTTAAACTTTCAAAATAGAATTTACCGCAGCGCGGTAAAATAAAACGATAGGAAAAAAATAAATGGTGAAATCTTTAGCTGAAAACTCATTCTTTCTAACCGTATATTCCCCATAATTATACCTCTTAAGACAGAGGAGTTATTCGAGCCGATAAACTTTTTCGTGCATGCCCCTCTAACCTGCCTCTATAGACACATGATTTGTAAGACGTTGTCACGTCAAAAAATTTATATTTAATGTTACTTGCACAATTGACAAAAAAAATTATATATAATCCAATGAAAACAAAAAACTTTAATGTTAATATTCTAAAAACTCGGTAGCTGGCGCTTGACACACTAATGCGTAACAGGGTCCATATATGTCTAGAAGCATTAGCTCTTTTTTTATTTACGATTCTATATTGTGTATAAAATGTCCAAATATGATTAAAATTTTGAAAAATAACCATAGTTTATTGCAAGCAGTCAACATTTAAAATGCAAGTTTGAAACTAAGGTGCTATCGGAAACTAAATATATCTCGATTTACTTAGCTGCATTTGTTATTTTCTTCAACATTAAACTTAAAATATTTCCCCCTCAGCTACTGAGACTGGAGTTTGAGTTTAGTAGTTTTATAATAAGCTTTAAAAATCTGATGTGACCAGCACGGTGCACAACTTTCTCTTACCGAAGGGTAAGAGAAAGTTGTGTGCTGTGCGCCAGTCTACTACTAAACTCAAACTCCAGTCTCAGTAGCTGAAGGGGAAAAATATTTTAAGTTTAATGTTGAAGAAAATAACAAATGCAGCTAAGTAAATTTCGTTCATTAAAAATACTTAAAGTCTTGACCACTTCAGGCTTGAAGTGCCATTTAAAAAACTTAAAATTCCTAGCTGCATTTCTTCAATCATACTACAACTAACTAACTAAGCTATCCGTGGATAATTTGTTTTAATTTGAGGTCGTGTGGATGAGAAAAACGTGAGTGTTAAAAAAAAAAGTAAAAAAAGGAAAGGATGGGATTAAACTTTGCCACTCACTGTACATATATAGGCCTATAGTTTTAAGATTCATTCATTGGAATTATTGGAAATACCCTGAATCTTTCTGACTTTACCATACCACTTATATTTATTTATATTTATCAGCTAAAAATATACTCATAGTTTTATAACAAATGGGACTCTGTGTAGATGCATAAAAGGCAGCTTTCTCAGTGACGTCATTTCAACTTTTTCTTGGGGGAGGGGGGAAACATTTTTTTTCTTAAAATTTCCTTACAAATAAGTACTCAAATTTGGCCAAAAGATATTTAATTAAATTGTTTAATTTTGCACAGTTTCTTTATTCGAAGTATTTTAGTTTAGCATAATATAAAATTTTATAAAAATCAGAACTTTGGTGTGGGAGGCAAATGCCCCCCCCCCCCCCAAATGATGCCACTGCAGCTTCTCCGCTTTAATCTTCTCAAAATCATTTATTTAAGGTATTTTTCGTCATCTTCCTGGTAGACCATTTAGATTTTGTCTCCATTTTTTAAAATTAATTAGTATCCAATGTAATTTAGAAATAAATGGAACGCGAACCGATCCCCTGACCCCTAGCACAAGTTCTCAAAATTTTGATAGTTATCTATAACTATTTTCCATATATAGAAAGAAAACGAAAACAATTTTCTATTATATTAACTTACTAGAAAATTTTTTAAATTCTCACTTACCTGGAGATAGACTACATTAAATTTAAAAAATTCTTTCAGAAAGATTCGTGAAGATTTCAACATGAAACTCGAGTATAAAAAAAAAAAAAATAATTTTAATAGAAAACAAGTTTCTTGGCATGCTGTTGATGAGAGAAGAGAGTTAATCAGGATCATCATGTCTTTTTTTTTGTATTCCATTTTTTTTCTCATCTTTAAATGAGCGTTGACCACCGAAAAGTCAATTTTTATCATTCCATATCTTTAAAAATATTGAAAGTTTATACAAACTCAATTATTCTCACTCACCCTTTTATTCTTTATTTTAATTTGTAAAGAAAGATCAATATTATCAAACCTTTAATAAAGTACACACAATAGTATTTTAATTAATTCGTTAAATATTATCTCAAAACATTCAGAGTATGCTGACGCGAACAGAAAAGCCGTAGGTGTATCAATACTAAAATCTTTTTTTAAATTACAATTGCCTCTTCCTTTCATTCAGAATTCCTATCGTGATTCTTGAAAACTAATCAATTAAAAAAAAAAAAAAAAACAAGAAATAGCAATTAATAAATTTTTTGAGGAACTTTATCTTACCTTGGGTATTTGAGAGTTGTGTTCTCTGCTTGTAAATAAATAAATTTATTAACCCGCTTAGGGAGCGTGTGTACAAGTATTACGTAACGCAATTTTAGAAGATTTTTGACCCCCCCCTTCCCCCATGTAACGCGCCGTAACATTTTTCTGAACCCCCTCCCCCCTAGACGTTACGTAACGCTCAAGTGGCCATTTTTATCTAAAAGTCACAATTATGTTGCGCAAATCTTCGGAAAGTTGCTAAAATACCAGTTAAGTAACGCGTTGTTCAACCCTCACTTCCCCCCCCCCCTTGTAACGCATGGTAACGTTTTGCGAGACCCCCTCCCCCCAAATTGCGTTACGTAATAGTTGTACGTTCCTTTAGAGGAACCAGGGGCCAGGTCCAAACAAACACAATATACATTTAAATACAATAACAACAAACAAAAAGAAGCAAAAAATAGAAATGTATGCCCATTAACAAATAACATGACGTTGTGTTTGTTTGGACCTAGCCACCGAGGGCTAGTGCAGCCGTTAATAAATGTATTTATTTGTTATATCAGATTTTTTTTGTATAGACATATAGTATTAAATTTTTAGCAGTAGGCCCTACATTAGATAGAATTTAAGGTGTGAAATTTATAAATTTATAAACGGAAAAATATTTATATTTCGACAATTATTTCTTCTAATTTTCATATAAAATTCAAGAGTAAAGTGTGATTCAAACAATTTTGAGAGAAAATTGAGAATATTCTTTTTTTTAAAGAACGCCGAAAAAAATCGATTTAAGAATTTAAAATTAAAGCCTCTTTATTTTCTCATCATTAAAGAGGCTTTAATTTTTGATGAGAAAATAAAGTTTTCTCGAAACGTCTCATTAATTGTAATAAAATCGGAGGCTTTAATTTTTGGCTCCTCCTGCTTCCTTCCTTGTATGTAAATCAACAGCCACGTACTTCATTGATTCCTTATATCCAAAAGAATAATTTATTTTTATTTTGTTTCGATGAATTTTTCGATAGGTTTTTAAGCAATTGATTAATGAATCAATAATTTGAAATTTGACTAAACAAAAACGAAATTATTCTTTGTCATCTTTACTACAAATTAAATACAAAATTCCTTTTTTGGGACGATATGATTATTTAGAAGCTTTAAAAAAAATCTCTACATGTATTTGCAATAAATTTTTAAAATTTAAAACTTCTCAAATCTCTTCAATAATAAACATAACAATATAAAAGGCAATAATTTATGTTTAGCTATCTCATAAAAATAAATATATATAAATAGAAGGCTTCTTTATCTGACAAAAATATATTCTATGAAATACTGTGATATAAATGCCTTTAAAGCTCTCCTCTCCCAAAAAATATATAATAAAAAGAGGATTCATGTGCAGTTGAGTGGCTAAAGTGTACAAAGTTACTCCATAGGAAAAATCCTTATAAATTTCAATTATTATAACTATTTCTATTCTTTCTCTTCACTGAAATCCAGAATTAACTTATGAAATATTTTAATTTCGAACAAAGAGAATATTTTTATTATTATTAAACAAAAGTTTTTAGCTTCGAATGAATGATTTAAAACCACAAACTTTTTTTATCTCATTTTGGTCAAATTTAGGGTTATCAACCGTAAAAGAACAAGAAGAATTCGCAATAGTGCAAAAAACTATATTATTTAAAAAAAAAAATCTAAAAAGAATTTGAACAAAAAGTTTTACTTTTTAAATTTTACACCTTTTTAAATAGGGAAAATTTTAAATATGTTCAGTGAGTAACTAAATAAAAGGTCGACACGAAAAATCTGGTGTGACTGTCGCACAGTACACAACTTTCGATTAACGCAGGTTTAAGAAAGTTGTGTGGATTTTGAATACTATTATCTTATTCAAATATATAGATCTCGAAAAATATTTCTCTATTTTATATATTTAAGTACCCTCCCGTATTTAAGATTTTTCAAATTCATTTTCCGCCTCTTCTTTCCATAGACCCAATGTTAAATCCCTATGGGGATTTGCATGTTAATTTTGATTCAATGGAGGGTCCCCTTTGGAACTTTTTACACATTTTAATAAAATTTTTCCAATTATAAAATTTTGTATTTATTTAGGATTCTCTATTGTGTATAAAATATCCAAGTATGAGAATAATATTTTGAAAAATAGGCCTAAATATAGTTTATTTCAAGCAGTCAACATTTAAAATGCAAGTTTGGAAGTAAGATGCTATGAGAAACTAAATACATCTCGACACAAAAAATCTGGTGTTACCAGTACGGTGCACAACTTTCTCTACCGAAGGGCAAGAGAAAGTTGTGTGCTGTTCGCCAGTCACACCAGATTTTTAATCATGCATTGTGATCATACTTTAGAATTAATTACACGAATTAAATTTAATCGACGTTTGTCTTTTTTATTATTTTTTTTTTTTTGTCGGGTTTTAAACCAAAGTTAAACCAAGTTAAGTAAATTCACTTTGAGTATTATGGTCGCCCCTACATCCATAAAGTTTGATTATCTTTAGACGCTTTTCATTAAATATGAATTAATAGAGAACGTCGACTTCTTGGATATAAATGAACAATATGTACTTATTTTTGATCTCTCTAAATCAAGGGTCAGCAACCTTTTTTGGCGGAGAATTTTCAAAAAAAAAAAAAAAATAGTGCCGTCCAGTCTGACGTTTTGTAATGTAGGATTTTTTAAATACAAATATATATACCTGGTATTTTTAAAAATATAAAAGCCAATAAAAAGAAAAAAAAAAAAATATAAAAGAAAAATTATATTACTTGGTCCGCACAAAAACTTTCAACGCGTCCCGCCCTTTGCCGATCCCCGATCTAAAATGTAAATGTGTAAATGTATAAAAGAAGAAGAATTTAACGTATTCGTGCTTATTAAAATAACTATTTCAAAGAGATATTTTTAACAATTATTTTTCACTTATAATTTTTAATTGAACATATTTATCAATCATCAGTTTTTAATTTAATTAATTATACCATTTCGTTTATTTAGTATTATTATTCGTTAATTTTTTTTTAATGAGTCGCCTCTCTGTGTGTCTATTTCAATAAAATATAATTAAAGATATTTATATTTGACAATTTTCATATAAACGAATTACAGTTTCAATTTATTCAAACACACTAAATCCATAAAACCAAACTTTGTCATTAGGGATTATTTACATTTATTAAACTGCCTTAAGTTTCTTTTGCTCTAAATAAAAAAATCCAACTCATTAAGAAAATTAGCTCCATTTTTTAAATTAAAAAAAAAAATTAGAAATTAGCGTTTTTTACCTCTTTTTGGTGCCAGACTTCTGTTTTTAATATTATACTAATATAAATATATATAAGATATATACATTTTTAGGCCTAAATGTTTTTTTAGAAGATTATTTATTGCTTAGTAAGTTTTTGCTTACATATTCGTGAAATAAACAGAATTAGCCAAATTTAACATCCTCCATTACACATTAATTCTAACAGAAATTTATTGGCATTTAATGCAAATTCTTCCAAGAGAGAGGAGTGCATTAGACAAGGGTTGCCTTGGCAACATGTTAGAATGTTCTTCTCTGGTTTTGTAGCCAATTGGATCTAGTAAAATTTAAGTTGTTTCACTTATGAACAAAACAGAATGGTTTTCTCTACTATGTACTGTACCTTATGTATTATAGCTAAATGAAATTGCTTAACATTTAATCTATGCTTGGAAAAAAATAGAGTACTATACTCTTAATTTATAAATTGCCAGAATGAATAGAAAATACTACTACATAGAATCAAGGGATAAAAAATAATATGAAAAAATGTTTTGTAGAGAGAGGGATAAAGCTTACGCTTACAATCCTGAGTTGAAAACAATTCGAGTTCAAATCCACCTCATGGCAAAAATATTATCCAACTTACTTTCATACTCTTTCATCTGCTTAGATCAGCTAATATAGCTACTTTATTTCACTCCCATCTATCTATAAATATAATTCGCTAATGTCCGTCCGTCTGTCTGTCTGTCACACTCTATTTAGGCAACTTCCCCTTAGAATTTTGAAACGAAATTTTTTATGCTTAAAGAGGACCTTCTAGGGATTACAGGAAAATTATTTTCATTCCGGAAATTCCTATAACTTTTTGAGTTATTAATTCCTAAAGTTACGATTTCTTCCATAGGAAATGTATAGAGATGTATTCTTTGCATTTATATATTCTATGAATGTAAACAAACCCTCAAGCAGGCACTGGATTGGAATATATTAATAGTAATGATAATTTTTTTTATAATTAAAAAAGGCGAGGGTCCGCCGCAGGCGGGCCTAGCCAGCTGAGGGGAGGAGACGCCCCCCTTTCTAGATGCCAAAGGCACGGGTTCTCATAATTAAGAAAAGGCGAGGGTCCGCCCTAGCAAAGTAGTTAGTCGAGCTTTGCAATATCAAGAAAACTCGATAAAAAATAAAGAATTCTAATATTTGACTGAGCATTAAATGGTAGTGGTGGGGAATAGCTCCACCCTCGATGATGTTTAGAACCCTTCAATATTTCTTTTTCTTGGTTATTCCCTATAGTCTCTTTTTTTAAAAATCAAAGGGAAGAAGTAAAAAGTAATCGCTTCCCTTTTCAACCTCATTTCATCTAGATTGGTCCATTAATCTAGCCTTTGGACAGACGTTGAGACGGAATATAGCATTTTACATAAGTCTTCTCGAATGGAGGCATCACTAATAGTTGGATGAGATGGAATTGAACCTTTAACTTTAGATTTCAAGCTCAACTGCTTTATTTCTTTGCCCACAAAAGAATGAATACCATATTAAGACAAATTCTCACAGATTAAATTTTGTATTTATTTATTTTTAATTTTTTTCTTTCAATTTGAGAAAGGGGCTACCTATCCTATCTTGGCCCCTCTCACACCTAAACCCCTGGATACCTTCCTTCTAGAAATATAATTCACAGAACTGATCATCTTGCATAAACAAGACTTGTAAGGTGTTTTTTTTTTTAATTTTTTTATAATTCGTTTAAGGTCTTTTTCGACATCGGGGGGGGGGGGGGAGTCCATTTAGGCTCCATCCTTATTTATTTCAATTGAAATAAATTTTGTCTCCTGGGACGGGAAGCGAACCCCTTGGTACCTGTTCAAATGGTCAGCACGCAAACCACTTCATCAAAGCCCGAGGGCCCTTTTTCAAAGATAACATAGTTTATAATTTTAATTTTGCATCTTCAGTACTCCACTCTCTGATGTCTTTTTATTTTATTTTTTAGATTATATACGGGCAATGGCGTCATTTGGGGAAGGGGGGGGCAGGGGAGCATTTGCCCCCCCCCCCCCCCCAAGAGCTCTGATTTTTATAAAATTCTATATTAATCTAAATAAAATATTCCAAAATATATCTACGACTATATAAACTGTACAAAATTAAACAATTAAATTAGATATAATTGTTATTTTGGCCAAATTTGAGTACCTATTTGTAAGTAAATTTTGAGAAAAAAGTTTACTCCCTAAGAAAAAGTTGAAATGACGCCACTGTATACGGGATAGTTTTAAATTATATATATTATAGTTTAGTTTTACCAAATAATATTTATTTGAAATCCAGTGAAAGATATATGTATGTACTATTAAATTTTTTCATTATCTTACCAACTAAAAAGTAAAAAAGTAAATTTCTCTTTAATTCTACATTTTGGTATAATATATATTGTGTTCTTAATTATTATCTGAATAAAAATCGAGTTATTATTATTATTACTTTTAAATTACCGTTATTGAATGTCTGGAGGCCGGCTGACCTGATGAACGATGCTCCATACACAAGCAACCTGTAACAGCATCACTCGCGATTGAAAGATCCGTTTTAAAAATTTCGCTTTCCATAAAACAAAAACGGTGGTCGGGTTTTAAAAAGAAGCCCTGTTCCATATGGACGGACGAAAGTGAGCTGTGAGGTAGAGGGGGCTGAATGATCTACGTTTAACGGCGCTTTCCCTCTGACTTACCTACACTATATTACGTCACATGTGTTAGAGTCGCGGTCAAGTTCATTTCCCCGGATAGGATTAAAAAAAAAATGAATGAGAGAGTGAGAAAGAAATATACACACAATATATAATAGGTACAATACATGCACAATGGAGTGGATAATTTTAATTTTTCCATTAAAGTACAACATTCCATTTGTTTAATTGCAAACATTTATCTTCTTAAATGATTGCCTCCCTTTATTTATTTAAAAATAATGATTAATATCGTTTTTTTTTTTTTTTAAACTAAAATTTTTCTTTATCCAATATACTACAAACGCTCTTATAATCTTCTGAAATATAATTCTTTGAATCAAATACTCTCCTTGTTGGAATAAATATATATCAACAATTGTGCAGGAAACACGCGACCCTTGAATTAGGGGCAGGGGGGGAACAGGGGCGTACAGAGACACTTGGGGGCCTGGGGGTTCACTAGATGAGGGCCTATATATATATATATATATATATATATATATATATATTGTACATATCTATTTATATATATAAGTACATACAAATGTTTTCTGAATTTGAGGGTCTATACCGACGTGAGACCTGGGCCGATTTTTTATTATTTAGAAAAAATAAAAATATAGACAAAAAACATATTTCGGGAACTATTCAAGTTTATGAATTAACCTTTGATCACAGTAATCATAATTAATTGCTTATATTTAATTTATTCATAGATTCTTGGCATTTTCACACGTTTTATTTGAAATAACAATATATATCGAATATAATTATTTGATTAATAATATAATTGTAATTATAATTAATATCT
>JAKCPI010027316.1:0-11788 GCA_023213315.1 Euborellia annulipes
ATTTTTGTCAAATGTTTTTTGATGGGGATTTGATGACAGATTGATTGTTATTATATTTAGATAACAGTAAAGCGAAGGCGAGAGTCAGTCGACTTTGAATTCATTCAGGGCTGAGCCCCCCCCCCCCTCCCCAAAAATAGAGAGTTTTTTTTGTGCAGACATTAGGCCTACTCTTTTTTTTTCCCTATATATAAAAGTTTAATGACCTCATAATAATCTATAAATATAATTTTGGAGTCCATCTGTCTGTCCGTCCTTCAAGTGAATACGAACTTCCAGTTTGAATTTCGAAATTAAATTTTACACCCTTATAGAAAACGGAATGGAGAGTCCAGACAAAATATTCGGGTCCCCAAAATATTTCTATATAGATTTATAATATAATTTTAAATAATCAAAGATATTCATTAAACGAAAACAGTTATTTAATTATGATATATAAATATAATTAAATTTTTTTTTTTTTGTAATGTAATGTTGTAATACTATGAAGTATTAAATTTTAATATTTTTTTTTAAGAAATGTTTTTATTTTTATTAAAAATAATTTGAGGAAAATATTTTTATTTTATAAATTATTTATAGACAAAACAATGACAAATTTATATGTAATATCCAATGACTTTGGTTATAAGCCGATTGGGGGAAGGGGGAAGGGGGGGGGGGAAGAAGCAACCCGGGACCCATCCACCGAGCCAGTGATGTCGGAGGCTAGAGAGGCAGCCCCTAATTCAGGCTTGGTATTTAAATCATACCAGGGGATGAGGGGGCGGAGCCTTAATTCATAATCAGTCCAAAAAACAAAAAAAAGTTAATCACTATCATTAAATGAGTGAGTGAGTGAAATATTCCTCTCCCTCTCTCTCTTTTACAAAATACATGCATGAAGATTCATAAACAGATAGATAGAGAGAGAGGGAGAGAATGAATGAATGAATGAATAATATTTATTTGCTCTGAGGCACTTATGAGAGAGAGAGAGAGAGAGAGAGAGAGAGCTACAAAGGGTCTATTTAAAAAATTAAAATAATTATAATAAGCCTTAGTGTTAATTTTAATTCAATTTATTATATTTTGTATATTCAGATAAAATATTATTCATATTTATATTGTATTTCATTAAGATAAAAATAATTGTAATTATTATTATTTTTATTTACGTTTTTTGGGAACCATTTAGTCTATATTAAATATTATTTGCATTGATTTAATGGACTTTTTGGATTTACCAAGTTTAAATTTGTGCGCGGTGTGTATAAAATTCATTTGACAAGTGTGTTGATGGTGTGTATACGCTCTGATTGGTCAATTCAAATTTAATTGGATTTTTGAATTTCGGTCCTGGGAACGAGTGCAGAGCGTTGGCGAGTGCGTGTGTGTAAAATGGATCTTGGGAAGTGCTTCTAGAACTTCGATTGGGGAGCCACGTGGTGGCAAAAAATATAAGCTCCACACACAAATTTAACACGAAAAGTTGTTTACTGACAAAAAGAGGCCCGGCTGATATTTGATTTCCAGGCGGTTCTCACACTGTAGGCCTCGAAAATGCAAAAAACGTTCTGAGGACCGACCAAAGGTCCTCGGTTTGAAAAAGGTCCTCAGACTGTTGCTATCTAACCCACGAAAGTCCTCATATTGTAGGGCTTACAAACGCACACACACACACACACACACACACACACACACACACACACACACACACACACACACACACACACACACACACACACACACACACACACACACACACACACACACACACACACACACACACACACACACACACACACACACACACACACACACACACACACACACACACACACACACACACACACACACACACACACACACACACACACACACACACACACACACACACACACACACACACACACACACACACACACACACACACACACACACACACACACACACACACACACACACACACACACACACACACACACACACACACACACACACACACACACACACACACACACACACACACACACACACACACACACACACACACACACACACACACACACACACACACACACACACACACACACACACACACACACACACACACACACACACACACACACACACACACACACACACACACACACACACACACACACACACACACACACACACACACACACACACACACACACACACACACACACACACACACACACACACACACACACACACACACACACACACACACACACACACACACACACACACACACACACACACACACACACACACACACACACACACACACACACACACACACACACACACACACACACACACACACACACACACACACACACACACACACACACACACACACACACACACACACACACACACACACACACAGAGACCAATTTTCGGGACCCACTTTTTGGACTCAGGGGACCTCAAAACATGTATATCCATCAAAATCTCGACATCGAATTTTTGACATGATCGCAATACTTTCTCTCTCTATATATTTCATATATAGGGTACGAGAAAGTAATAGTTTTGGCCTGAACAAAGGAATGACTTTTTGGAAATTGTCGTAAACAACTATCGGTACAATGATGATTAGAATTATTTTGAGAAATTCTTTGAAATGATGAAAAAAAATCTTTAGGATTCAGGATTTAAGTAAAAAAATAAAGCACAAGAAAATCAACTGGTCTGTCTGCCCTAAATAAAAAACAATATAGCAAATTTTTTATTCTTTTTCATAAGAAAATATCAATCAGCAGGTAAGCGTTTGTATCTTTTTCTAAAGAACGAAAGATTGAATGCACTCAGAGTATCAACAGAATCCATTGCGCTATCTATGCACAAAGCAATGAAACTCGATTCGAAAGTTGAGTAGATGGCGCAAGTGGCGATCTTTTCAATGGCGTTTGCCCCTGCAAGATAGACAACCGAACTTTCAAATCATCATCAAAGAAGCATAACTCAAAGGAACTTCAAATAAACATTAATAAGATTAAAGATTATTTATACTACGCTCGTGAATAGATTATTATACCATTAAATCATTTGATTATATCATTAGCATACAAAATTTAAATAGAAGTAAAATATAAAAGATTATTATTGATATTTATATTCTTCTTATAAGATTTTCAAATTTACTTTTAAAATATTTATTTAACAAATCATCTCTAAAAAGAAAAACAAGCGTGATGGAAAATCCAAATGGCGCACCCTAAGTGAGGAAGATTTCTTATTAGATGCTTTAAGAGTATTAAAAAACAATTAGGGGAATGTTACGTAATAATTATAGCTAAATAAATTGTTACAATATAAATCTCCTGGCCGACCGGCCTGGCAACAAGAGACAACAGCCAGCAAGAACTGTGTTGATAAGCAACGCCAAGCAGTGCTGAAAATCGGGATAGGTGGCCCCCGAAAACAAGACTGCTGAAAGCCATCAATACTTAATCATTTATAATATTGTAAATGGCCTCTGAAGCCTAAAGACTGATTAATTAATTAATTAATTTTTTTTTTCGAAAGCACTCACACTCACACACACATTTGGTATCCAAATGGCTTAAATAAAATCATCGGACTGCCTGGGGTCCGAACCCGCGAGTTTTGGTATACGAGGCTAGAACGCTAACCTGTACACCATGCCCGAGGGCATAAATAAATAATTATTTTCCCTCCTGTGGCGGACCCTTTCTTTTTCTTCTCTGTATTCTTTTGAAAATCCCCATATGGAATAAACCCTAACTACAACAATTAGTTAGATATCAGCAAGCAACAGACATTAATTTTCCTGTAATCTCTACAAGGTCCTCTTTGAACATATGAAACATGGTTCCAAAATTCCTACTGATTAGGCGAGGGGAGGGGCAGACAAACAAAATTACAGACTCCTTTTTAAAACAAATCAGTTTTCTTTTACTAAAAGTGAATTCACTCTTTTAGATAAAAATTCCTTTTAAAACTCTAAACTTGTTGATGACGATTACGTATTCAAATTTATTTTTGCTATGCCGTTAGCATTTGTAGCTAGTAAATAATGTGCTATATACAATGAATCTCTGAATAAAGTAGCTATAGAAGAAACAATTAGTTTTTACGAGAAAACAATCTGGTGTGACTCGTCGCACAGCACACAACTTTCTCTTACCAAAGCTAAGAGAAAGTTGTGTCGACATATATTTAGTTTCCGACAGTAAGCCCAGTGGCGTAACCAGGGGGGCGAGGGGGGCGCGAGCCCCCCCCCCGCCCCAGGCGCATCGAGCCCTTGGCGCCCCCCGAAACCGGCATAGGCGCCCTACGGCCTCTAAGATATAGCCCAGCGAATGTGATTTTATCATATTCTTTTCATCGATTGTCTTAAAAAATTGATTGTTTTCTTTTAAAATTATATTGCAACTTGAATTCTACTATTTTAAATGAATTTAATTCCAAAAATAATAAATAACGTATATAGAGGCTTTATAATTAAAATTTTTTTTATTTTGCAATATATAAGCCTTAATTTGATGTTTTATGGCTGTGGAGATTTACTCAGGATTCGTATAAGCCTTAATATTTAATTTTTTGAAATTCAAAATTTTTTTAGGCATGAAGGAATTGAGCTATGAGACTGAAATGTTATATTTAAGTTAAACACCCCCCGGGACCGTGAAAATAAGCTTTTAATCAAAATCGGCTAAAAAGTACTAGTATTTTACTGATGTAGTTTTTCAGTTTTTTTCGATTTTCTCAAAATGAAAGGGCTTTTACCATTCTTCAGGCCCGCCCGAGCCCGCCCGGAATTTTTTCAAACCCGCCCATTCCCGCCCGAGATTTAGTGAATGAATGAACGAATGTCTAGCAATTTTTAAATAAAATTTCATTTGCATGCCCGTCCGCCTGAACCCGTTTATTTAGACTTGCTACCCGCCCGTAATTTTTTCATGGCTTCCAAAGCCCGCCCGGCCCGGTCCGCGGACCGGTGTGTGTGAACACGATTGCTTAAAAACCAAAGCAGCTAGATAGATGAAATTTGGTATATGCTTCTTACACTTACACTTTTTCCGAAAACTGAATAGTTTTTGAAATAATCAAAAGAAGAAAACGACATTTTCGTAAAAGCAAAGAAAAAATCAAAACAAAATCATATAGGTGTCATTAAAAAACATGTAAAATAAACAAATTCATTTGTTTCACAAATTCTCTGAGGAAATTACAGGATGCAAGAAATTTGTCCGCCGAAGGCGGGCAATTTGCTCGCCGAAGGCGAGCAAGGGGGTCCAGGAGGCGGAGCCCCCTGGGAAACCGGCGCCCTAGTTGAGCTTCGCCCCCCGCCCTCAAAGGCTGGTTACGCCGCTGAGTAAGCCCTAAATTAGATAAAAGTCAAGATGTCAAATTTATATAAACATGAGAAAATATTTCAATTCTGTTACCATGGCAACCATTACTTCACTTTCGTATGAAATACAAGAGTAAAGTGTGCTTCAAACAATTTTGAGGGCAAAAGTGAATACATATTTTAAAGAACATTTAAAAAAATAATTGATTTTTGAATTTTAATCAAAATCATTTGGAGCGAATTTTGGGAAGAAAACTGAAAAGTGCATCAGTAAAATAGTAGTAAGTAATCTGCCCAGTGGCGTAACGTTTTTTAGCTGCCCCCCCCCCCCGCAACCTTTATTTCGGGCCCCATTATTAGACTTTACAAAAAATATTTTTAAAATACCTTATATCCCTGAACCCTGAGGGCCCGGACCCTCTCAAAGACAAATTTTCATTAATTTTTTTTTTATCTATATTTTTCCGTTTTTATCGGAGCCATGAGGAGTTTTTTTTAGCCAGGCCCGTGGGCCCCCCAAGATCCGGGGCTCCCATTCCCCGCATCGCGGGGTTTGCGGGGGTGTACGTTACGCCATTTTTGTGCAAAAGATTATTTTTTTTCACGCTGCAGGAGGATGCCTAACTTAAATATAAAATTTCAACATCCTAGCTCTTTTCCTTCTTGAAATATTTTGTTCACAAATAGACCATGTTGCGAAAACCACTTTTGTGGATTCAGGGGACCTCAAAACGTGTATATCCATCAAAATCTCGACATGACACCAATACTTTCTCTCTCTATATATATTACATATATACATAGGTAAGAGACAGTAATAGACCTATCATCTTTTCTTCAATTGTCAAAAAAAAAAATAAAAATAATAATAATAAATACAATTGTTTTCATTTCACGAGGTACAAAAAATATTAATATTTTGTGTAGTCTGACTCAAAAAATTCTCATTTTATACTACTAATATCAGATTTTGTAAAACTAGTTCGATATAAAAGGAAATTTATTTCCCTAAATGGGAAGGCTTCTTTGTTGTCTATGTTGTTTCCCTAGGCAAGCAAGACACAAAATGGTTATAAAAAAGAGCGCCAAGCCGAGAAGAGAATAGCAGAGGCTGTCGGCATGTTGTGTGAGTCGTTCAAGGTTTGTCCATTTATGGACGTAAGGCTGTTGCTGTTTGTAAGTCGCTGACTCAGAGAGTCGCAAGCTAACCAACTGCTCCACTGCCCCCGACTTACAAGGCCATCGGCCACCAGCATCGCAGACTCTTCTATGGCCTTTGAATGACCCCAACGGTCATTTTCACCGCACCTGCAGCTTTTGCTTT
Organism: Euborellia annulipes; assembly: GCA_023213315.1. Classification (NCBI taxonomy): domain Eukaryota; kingdom Metazoa; phylum Arthropoda; class Insecta; order Dermaptera; family Anisolabididae; genus Euborellia; species Euborellia annulipes. Next base: position 6,663 of record JAKCPI010027316.1, read on the forward strand.
TTTTTTTTTAATCAAAACATAATAAACTTTCTGTTTATTTTTTATAGCTATATTCGCAAAGAATTGGAACTATTATTACTTTCTTTTACCTATATACGAGATATATTAGAAATTCGAGATGGAAATACACGTTTTGAGCATCTATGACCCCAAAAAATGATCTGTGTGTCGACAAAATAATCACAAGAAATTGAGAACTAAGAGGGTGAAATTTGTTATTTAAGTTGAACGCCTCTCGGGCAAGCAAAAATAAGATTTTTATATAAAATCGGCCTAGGCCTAGAATTACCGGTATATTGATGTAATTTTAGGGGCTTTTCTCAAAATTCCCTATAACGATTTTGCTTAAAATTCATAAATCAATTAGCAATTTTTAGATGCTATTTAAAATGTATTTTTTATATTCTCCCTAAAATAGCTTGATGTACCATCTTTTGCAATAGTATTGTGACTAAAGTCCAATAGGCAGCCCGCACACGAAAGTTTTGTCTGTGCGAAATACCTTCTTCAAAGCAGACAATAGGCCGAACAAAAAAAGGTTAAATAGGGTCGCGTTTGGCCTATTGTCTGCTTTGTTAAAGGTATTTCTCACACAGGCAAGAAAGCTTTAGTAGTGCGTGTGCCATTTGGGCTGCCTAACTACCCGGCTTTAGACTCAATACTATTGCAAAAGATGTTACTTGATAAGAAAAATAATAGTAATAACAATAGAGTAACAAAATACATTAAAAATGTTTTCCTAAGTTTTTTTTATTTATTTAAAAGGTTTTTCTAAAATTTTGAAATCTTAAATGTTTTTCCTAGAATGCGCTGGACCGGTAAGTTAATTAAATTTTCTTATTCAGTCGTGAATCTTAAAGTGTCGAATGGAAGTTGGTTCGAGTTTGTAAAATAAATGAATGTAAGCATTTATTTTAAGAGGTTTTTTTCTTTATTGTTTTATATTTACGATGGTGGCCAAGGGTTCATCGTTTCGGCTAAATTTCTTCTCCAGAACCTCAAAAATAACATAATATGTAGTAGATATATCACCTCACGACTGTGAGTAAAAGTTTAAGAAAATATATAGCAGAATAAATAAAAGGCTAAGCAGCTATGATTATTTATTTACTGCATTCGAACCCAAAGGGACGTTTCGGCGGACGGTGCGGCCATCTTCATGGCTAGGGTTCAGTCAATAGCAACCATCTTATGTTCTTTGATAGACATTTTATAAAATTTTGACTTTGACTGGGCGCTGAATGTAATTAATATATCTCATAGATCGTTATTTAATTTTATAAAATGTCTATCAAAATTTCTTTTGAATGAACCCTAGACATGAAGATGGTCGCATACTGGACCGAAACGTCGCTGTGGGTTCGAATGCAATAAAGAAATAATCATAGCAGCTTAGCCTTTTATTTACCCTGCTACATATTGATTCGAATAAGAAAATTTTGAAAAAACCATATTTTTTTTAAAATATAGGAAAGTGTTTATTCATTTTATTTGCTGTTTATGTACTACCGTGTAAATTTAGAATATTTAACGATGCGGATGTTTTATATATGGAAAGAGGTATTCTAGTATAAACTCTAGAGGAATGGATCAAATGTCCTGGTATTCGAGTGAGGAGTTCTCTGGTAGATGCATTAAGAATTCGCCCTCAATAACGTTGAAAGAAGTAGGTTAAGCGAAGGAACTAAGACTAAGAAGCCCCTTTATTTATCAATATATCAAGATAAAAAAAAAAAGAATTTGTTTTCAAGATGCATCCATCCATCACTGATTAGATTAAAAACATTCAAAAAATTTTTGTCTAACCTCTGACCAGAGATGAAAAAAAATCATTTTAATAAATAAGCACATGATGTAATTATTTATCTCTAATAAGTGATCAAATATCGATGTGTATTTTACTTATTTTTCAAAAAAAAAAAAAAAACTGATGATTGTGAAGATCGAGACAATCCCTTATTTAGTTTTGAATTGTGTCATCGCATAAATTGTGAAAGATAAACGGATGACAAAGAAAAAAAAAGTGAATTAAATATAAATGTAAATTAAATAACAAAGAGATGTCCATAAATTGGTAATTCATTTGAATTTTTTGACATCTTACGTCATAAATATTTTTAGAAGCTTACTAATGAACAAATAGTCTGAAGCTTATCGACTAAATGGCTTTCCTTTTTTGATAAGCATACTCAGAATGCGGCTAAAAAGAAATTTATTCATTTATTCAATTTAATCTAGATCTTGAATAAATGAATGTCTATCTTAATACAATTTTCATTAATCCGATAAAAAGTTTTATCTACTGAGAAATAAAATATTTAGCTTCTCCTTTAGTTATTCTTACGGCAATGACAGGGGCGGGTTAAGGGGGGCAGGGGGCGATCCCCCCCCGAGAAGAAATTCAAAAAGTTATAAAAACTAGTAATCTAAAGAAATTATGATTTCCGGGCTTTAATTTCAATTGAATTTGTTACCAATCAATTTAAATAAATAGGTAATGGGTCTAAATGGTCATAGTGCCCATAAAGTCCTTAAATATAAAAAAAAAAAAAAAAACCGCCCCCCGACAAAATTGCATTAATCCGCCACTGGGCAATGAACAAACAATTTAATTAAATTTTCCCAAAAAAACATTACCTATATGTTTAATTTATTAGTAATTATATGATTTAACCGTGACATGAATTAAAAAGAAAAGAGAATGAGTGAAATCAGACTAAGGGACTATTTTATTCCTTTGTAAATCAAATAAAAACTGTTCTCGACAGTTAAAAAACAAATAACAAAAAATTATTTACCTTCATATCATAAAAGTCAGCGCATAAGTAGCTTGACTTGTGGTTATTGCGGACGTGGGTTGCATATTTCTCTTGAAATTAAAATAAGGGCCAGCGAAATACCTATTCTTTAATTTTAAAGCCAAGGCAGATTCCTGCTATCTCAATTCTCACGGTCTGCGAAGGTTAGAATATCTCGCAAGTTTTTTTATCAATATCAAAATATTGATATTTAAATCGTACGAAACTTCGAAAGATAAATCAGTCGAAAAAATAATAAAATAAACTAAAATAGTAATATGTAAGTAGTGGCTGTGTATGTTGATTAAAGGAGATATGGAAGCAGAGGCAGCCAAAAATAAAATACTCTGAATGCTTAACCAATCAGCCGGAGACGTTTCGGTTTATTTACTATAAACCATCTTCAGTCCATTAATTGGTATATTTATGCTCAGAGTTAGTCAGGTGATAATTAATATACTTAATTAATACTATTGTTCACGTATGTATATAATGAAAATTGGGCTTTGATGAATTTGATGGTTGTTTGTGTGAGTTTCAAATATATATAAATAAATATATAAATATATGTGAAACTCACACAAACAACCATCAAATTCATCAAAGCCCAATTTTCATTATATACATACGTGAACAATAGTATTAATTAAGTATATTAATTATCACCTGACTAACTCTGAGCATAAATATACCAATTAATGGACTGAAGATGGTTTATAGTAAATAAACCGAAACGTCTCCGGCTGATTGGTTAAGCATTCAGAGTATTTTATTTTTGGCTGCCTCTGCTTCCATATCTCCTTTAATCAAATATTAATAGCTGTGATGAATGGTAAGTCAGTCCAGCTATATTTTTCCATAGCTTCATTTAAAAATCCCACATTTTAAGGGGGTAATTACCTCCCCCTCTCAAGATTAAAAAAAAAAATTTTTTGGGAATTAAATTTCATTTTTAATATAAATTATAAAAATTTGATTTGTATTTATATTCTGGTAAACAAGTACAGAATACAACTTTAAATTACTGAAAATAAGAAAAAATTGTGTGCTATGCGACTAGTCACGCCAGATTACTCCCCCCCCTCCGAGAAACTCCTCTGGATCCGCTCTTGCTTTGTAGCTACAATGAACACTTGAAATTCAAAGTTATACTACAATAATATTTATTTAAATTATTTTTAATACCAATTAATTTAAACTTGACTTGTAAAGACCTAATTTCCTCAGAAGCCGCAAAAGGAAATTAAATTTAAAAAATCTGGTGTGACTGATCGCACAGCGCACCTTACCTTTCGTTAGAGAAAGTTGTATACTGTGCTTGTCACACCAGATTTTTTGTGTCGACATATATTTAGTTCCCGCCAATATATTAAAATTCATGATGGAAAATTTATAAACATGGGCAAGAGAAAGTAAAAATAATAAAGGGGTGGGATATATGCTAAGTGTGACATGTCAAATTTCGAAGAGTGACCCAAATGACTGGTCAACATTTACATAATAAATCATTTATCTATCAATACAAAATTAATTTACAACTTCGATTTTGAAAATACATTTTCGATTAAAGGGCTTTAGAGTTTGTTTGTCGAATAAAAAACAGTTCAATTTTGATTATTGTCGATTCTGGCCAGGGAATAAAAAATGTTTCCTCTATGTATGCAATAAAAGAAAGACAAAAACCGGCAGGTGAATACACCTAAACATTTTCAGGTAATGGGTTTTATCTAGACACTTTGAGACAATTGAATAACTAATTAGTTGGTGTAATTAGTTTACTATTATTAATGAATAAAAATAACGAAGACCAGTTAATTAATCAAAGACAAAAATGTACTTGTTTTTAATTGTTTAATTTTAGTTTGAATCAGCAATGAATATAAATGATATGAAAGAAATGAATCAATTTAAAAAGTGCTATCGGCATCTTAGGCCATTTAAACTTTCAAAAAATAAAATATATTTTGAGTCCAGACATATTTATTTACACCATTTGGTATCGAGATGCTTGAAAAAATTCATCGGACTGTATGGGGCCCGAACACAACTTTAACTTTTAGATTATCAATATTGATATTTGACAACATATCGGCCACCGGGAGGGTAAATTTAAATATTGTATTTATTTATATTGGTGAAAACAGAGCTAAAGTCAGGCAAGTTTAATTATTATTATTTGAAATTCCTATCGGGATCCCCGTTTATTTACCCTAGGTGCTTACGTGTACGAAGACACACACCTCAAACCCGACCGGCCTCTGGCCGTAGCCATCTACCGGCACCCCGTGAAGTTACATCATTTCCTATCTCTAACTCCTCCTCCTGCTC
>JAKCPI010027317.1:0-24727 GCA_023213315.1 Euborellia annulipes
GGTCAATCTGTCGGGTCGAACCGCCACGGTTAAAACTTTCGTTATCAATTTGGCTTAAAAAGAGGAGAGTTTGATCTGTCGGTTGGACCGGGGCGGACCAATCTGTCGGGTCGATCCGCCACGGTTAAAACCGTCATTATCAATTTCGTTTAAAAAACGGAGAGTTTGATCTGTCGGGTTGGACCGGGGCGGACCAGTCTGCCGGGCCGGCTAAAACCGCCACGGTTAAAACCACCACGGTTAAAACCGTCATCACTCACAAACGTAAAGGAAAAACCCGCAGATGAACCCGTATAGTTGGCCCGCCACGGGCCAAACCGTACGTGTATGGGCAAAATCTTTGGACCGCGGCAGTTTTAACCGCTGATTTGACCAAATCCGTGGACTTTCGTCTTGACGAAAGTTTTGCCCGCCGACTGAGACAGATCAAGTCTAGAAGCCATTGGAATTTCCAAGAAAATGGAAATAGAAAATTATTTTTAAAAAAAGTAATTAATCCTTTCTTCTCCTTTAAATAAAATCTTTAATTATCTGATTCTGAAGCTGCCAAAATGCGATTTAAGGTCCCCTGAGTCCATTTAAGTAGTTTTTGGAATGATGTCTGTGTGTCTGTGTGTATGTCTGTGGTATTTTGCACACATAAACTAGATGTAAAGGTCAAGAACTGAAAAGCTTTTGGTAAACATCGGATCATTAGGGGGCGCTCTAGAAGGAGGGCCAATATTTTTTTCTTACATAACCTATAATTTTTTTTGTATATTCAGAAACTAGACTTTCTCCCGAGTAAAATGATATATAATATTTGTATCCTAATTTGCCATGACCTTAAATGATATTTAAAAAAAAAATAATAATAATAAATTTGTTTTTGTGAATGGTGATTAACTAAAATATTTTCGAACATATTAATAGCTTAATTAATTAATAGGGGAGAGGGGTAACTTATTTTCTTTAAATGGTCAAAAAAATAAATTTGTAAAAAAAATTTTCAAGTAACATGTCCTCCCCTACCCCCTCCAAAAATCGCGACTTAAAGAGATGGTCCGGGGCGGTCAAAACTGTCGCTTGTCCACTAACGAAAAAATCAGACCGTGAGTTCGGACCGCAGTCCAATCTGTTAGATTGATGCGTGGCGGTCAAAACTGTCGCTTGCTCACTAACGAAAAGATCAGTCCGTGAGTTTGGACCGCAGTCCAATCTGTTAGATTGATGCGTGGCGGTCAAAACTGGCGCGTGCTCGCCCACTAACGAAAAGATCGGATCGTGAGTTTGGACCGCGGTCAAATCTGTTAGATTGATCCGTGGCGGTCAAAACTGGCGCGTGCTCGCCCACTAACGTAAAGATAAATCCGTGCGGTTGGACCGGCACGGTCAAAACCGACGGTTCTACCTCTCCGTGTATGCCCAGCTAATGTTCTCTAATTAGGTTCGATTGAAGAATCGATAACTATTTTAAATATCAATATGGTGATGTCCTTAGGATTCATTGATAATTATAATAGAGTAATAATTCACTTCCACTTAGCATTAGCCCTCTTATCTTGATCTTGTTTCCATCTTAAGAATTTAAGGTTTGGCCCATTTTAAAATTCATTATAAAATAAATTTTGCAATAGGATATTTTTTATACTATTACTTCTCGTTGAGTTCAATGCTATTTTTGTTTTCTTGGTGTAATTGTGATAGGAATGAAATGATTAGCTCCATTTCGTCAGCTCTCTCTCTCTTTTATCTTGTGGTTTGTTGCATTTGAAAATCTTTTTATACTAGATAAAGGGATAGACAGACAGAACGCCCTAAAGCCTTTTTGAACGTTGATATTAGTCAATCCGCGATTGGAAACTAAGTTACCAAATCCCAACTATTAATTTTAAACTTTCAAATTTGATGGTTCGAAAATTGCAAATTTATTTAAATTACTTTACTTAATTAGTATATTGCATTTAACTTAATGATACTAACCTAAAAGCTTTAGTACAATATGGTTTTTAAATTTTAGTAAATATATAGTTTATAAATTGATTGAATAATTCAAAATAAATTACTATAATACTATCATATTCCTTAAGGATCTATTTCTGATGGTTTTCCAAAGGTATTATTAGATCTCGTGTCTGGTTTAATGGGCCACCGAAAGCTTTACTCGGCCCCAGGGCTGTACACATTGCTACACCTCCTGCCCTCCCTCATACATAAAGATAAAAAAAGTTAATTTAACTATATTTATGTTTATATAGATAAATTCGTTTACACCGAATAATAGAAGAAGCTTTTGGACATTAAGGTGCGCGTCTCGGATGCTAATTTTGTGAGTTTCTAGTGGCCACAATTTTGAAGCTATCGACCTCAAATTTTTTTTAAATTAAAGCTATTCAAATTATCTACAACTTATAGAAGCCCTTTTTTTGATTTTCGAAAAAATAAAATTTTTTTTTAGATTAATCGCATTAAATAAAAGATATTTTTAAAAAATTCGCTCTATAGCTTATAGATAATTAAATTAGTAATCATTGTGTTAAAAAATAATTAATTTTTTACCCTTAATTAGTTAGCTAGAAACTTTCAAATGAAATGGAATAATTTGGGAAAAACTAACGCCATCTCTTGCCGCCTAGAGTAACTCGGTAGTCAATCGTGTCCTAACGGTTTTTCGAAACGCGCACCTTAATATCTGATTCAATACTTAAAAAGTAAAAAAAATACAAACTTGAAAATTTCAAATAAACAAATTAACCGTCTGCACTCTTACTAATAGTTTTAAAAATCCAAATTATTTTGATTAAATTTCTCCAACAAAGACTACACTGGACCTTCGGTTAATTATCTTTTATTGAATGTTTGAATAATTACTTACCTCTTAAATCGTTTACATAACCAATTATCAAAGCCAAATAAGTAACTTTAAAAAAAAATACATTGTAATGAGTAATAACCTTAACCCAGATTTTTTGCTCTAGTTACTTTTCTCCTTGACCCATCACTTTTCAGTAAATTGATAATAAAATTTGAAATTAAAAAAAAAAAAAAAAAATAATCCAGAAAATAATAAATTCAAGACAAATAAAAAATAAAAAAATAATAATATTTGAAAATCAGTGTCGAAATTAATTTGCTTATTATTTAATTAATAACACTTGATAAAATTTTAATAACTGTTACTTAATAAATAATTTAGAAAAAAATTCCTGCTGGTCAGTTAACCTCATTCTTGACCGGCGATATGCATGAATGGTCATGAAAACTTGAAAAGTCTCTCTGAATGTCTTTTTATTTTTTTTTTTTTAAACACTCACGCTTTTTTCCATTCACACATCCATACACAAAGCAACTTAGGCCATTTAAGACTTTAAACGATACCCGTTTGTAAATATATCAATTGAGAGTCCAGGCATTCTTATTTAAGCCATTTGGTATCCAAATAAATAAAATCATCGGACTGCCTAGGATCCGAATCCTCGACCCTGGTATACAAGGCAGGCGCTACCACTACGCCAAGCCCGAGGGCGTCTTTTTATTTTAATAACACAAAAATAAATGGATTGTTGCAAATTTTTTTAAAAGAATATCTAGGCTATTTGTATCTTTTGGTTGTTGCATATTCACTCTCACTGAAATTTGCATACTAGATTATTTTTTATGTGTTGATCACGAATTTAATGATTTCGATTTATTTAGTTTTTGACTGGAAATTTATTTTCATCGTTATCTGATATTAAAAATCAATTTATTAGACGTGAAAAAAATTATATTAATTTAAAAAAAAAAAAGTTAACAACACTCACATCTGGGATTTTTTATCAGAATGTTTAATTCCTTCTTCCTGGACGGAAAATTTTTTTTTTACCTCAGCGTTTCAATTTTAGTGTCAAGGTTGATTGTCAAATTTATTTATCAAAAACAAAATAACTGATTATTATTTTTTTTATTTTCAATCCAACACAACCCTCAAGAATAAACGAGTCTTGGAAAAATTCGTTCGTGGCTACAAAACTAGTTTTTACTTTTTTATCAAGTGAAATCTCATATCACACTCCTCTTTTAGAAGATTTATAAATTATTATAAAAGTAATAAAAAATAAAATAAACTTGTTATATATTTATAAAATAAATTTTTGCAATGGATTATATCAGAGTGGTGAAATAAGACTGGTGATTGGAGAAATAGTTATGTTGAAATTACGAAGGGGTAGATAGCTATCAAGAGACATTCATGCTGGAGCTTCAAAAATTATAATTCCTTGTCAGAGAATCTATCTTGAAAAAAAAAATGAAAAAGGGATAGACACGTTTTTGTTAAAGAATAAAAAAGGTTTAAATAAAACCACTGAGAAACAAAACAAAAAATGTCAATAATTTATGATTAAATCATTGAACTCAGTAGCAGTTTCTTTATATATCATTCATTATTTCATTGCCGGCGGGCCTGGCAAGAAGAAAGAACAACAAACAGCCACCAAGATGAATGTTAAGCAATACAAAGTAATGCTAAAAATCGGGATAGGTGGCCCCGAAAAAAAAGACCATTGAACGCCCGCCGGAAGCCATCAATACTGTATATATATATAAATAATAAAAAAATTTATAAAAGTCAAATGGCCGAAATGACTAAAAAAAAAATTATTTCATTATTAATAAAATCAAAATAACATGGGGCGCGAGTACGGATCCCAGACAGTCCGATGAATATTTAAATCATTTGGGGTTACCAAGTGATATAAATATGCCTGGACCTAGTATCGTTAAAGTCTAGGATGCGTAACAGATCTAAATAACAAAAAAAAAAATTGTTTATTGAATTTTTTTTTTTTATTAAAACATTCACACTTTTTCTCATTCACACTCACATTCCACACACATTCACACAGTCTTCTCGGCAACTTAGGCCATTTAAGACTTTAAACGATATCCGTTAATGAGTATTATACATATTGGGGTCCAGGCATTTTATTTAAGTCATTTGGTATCCAAATGCCTTAAATAAAATTATCGGACGCTGGGGTCCGAACCCGCGACGTTCGGTATAGAAGGTAGACACGTTTATTGAATTATATTGATATCATCTTAAAAGAAATCCTTATCAAAAATTGATTGAATTTTTTTTACACAAAATAGAACCTTTAATATGGTAATGAAACAGGGACGTCATTTGAGGGGGGGCATACCCCCCCCCAAGGCTTTCGAAAAAACTCTGAGTACAAATCGGAGGATCCGTGGTTCGACTCCCGGCGGCACACCCTTATTTTTTCGGGTGTACGAATTAATAAATATTTAATTAAAAAAAAAATAGTAAATTCTGAGCTTTGCCCCAATAAACAAACAAACTCACACACACTTTCTCTTTATAAATAAGTAGAAGATGGTATAGATAAAAAAAAATATAGTGGTATGTTTATGTTTATATGTAATAGCATAGGAAGTAAAAAAATTTTTGGCGTCAGCAAAAACTTAAATGACGTTATTGTAATGAAAAAACATACCGTAAATAGCATCATTTCCTGGATCATAATAATATTTACTAAATTCACTCTAAGCCAGTATGTTAAGTTATTAATCACTAGTACTGACGTTTTCAAAAATAAAATTCATACAAGTCATAGGTGACAAACTCATTTCCTCTCCATTTTTAATTCAGTTGGCTCCAAAAGTTTTTATGATAATCATCATATGTCTCTCTTCTTCTTTAAATATACCTGGCATTGAGCTTCGGTGTCTGCATGATATCCATCGGCGACATTCTGGCATTGAAAATTAGTCCGAGGCACATGGTTCAATCTTGGATGAAGATTACCAGCCTGAGGTGTGTGGAGGTCATGATACGGGTCATAGGGCACTGTCTGTCTGACACCTTCTGGCCAGCCATTGCCATGGAAAGTCAGTTGTCCCAAGAACCATTGTCTCTCGCTGTGCCAGCCACTAACCACAACAATCGCTGAAAATAAAAAAAAATGTATTAGTTTATTTTAATTTTTTTACTTCTACACAAAATTCACATTCAGGAAAAAAGTTCAAATAATTCAATGGACCATCTATGGAAGTTCGATTTAGTAACTGGTTTTAGAGATATAAATGAAATGGTTTGATTCTATACTCGTCGATAACCAGCTTTTTAATAAAATTTAAACTTTCGACTGTAAGTTCTCGTTGATAGATTTTCCAAATTAAATTTAAATATACAAATTAAAAACTAGGTTAACTGTTTTAAAGGTTTTATTAATTATAAAATTAACACTTGATCAGGTCTATTCTATATGCTATAAATGCAACAAAGTTTTAACAGCGACGTTAACATGTTGCTTTTATTTCAAAGCTATCAAAATCATAACCTTACTTTTTAAGTTAAGGATGCCATTTTTATTTTAAACACCACGTTAAAATATTAAAGGCACCCCCTAGACATGACATTAATTTTTAACACTATTTACTAAATGTTAACGCTTTGGCTTTAAAGATTTTGCACCTACGTATCAAGTGTTTATTTTGTGCTCAGGGGCCCACATCTTGTGGGTACGTGGATGGCGACCACGAGCTTCCCGAGCTGGGATTGGCAGTCCTTCTGTTCTTTAAATGTCTGTCCCTTCTTTCTTCCGGTTGCAAAAAAACCCAAAACCCATTCCTCCGCCGACCCCGCACCGCGGGATTAATAATGGCGAGAACAGAAGAAGAAGTATCAAGTTTTTATTTTATAAAACCTTTGAAACTAGTGTTTAATTTGTATATTTAATTTTAGCTTTTTCTTGTTCCTAGGTGAAAAAAATCCAAATGTTTGCTCCCTGTAATCGGAGGGAAAGGGATACATATTTTCGTTATGCTTTGTAGGCAGACACTTGCTTTAACGTGCGAAAAAGTTTCACTTCAATAGAAAAATAATAAATTTTCACTGAAATGGAAATAGTATTTCCTAAAATTTAAAAAAATTAATTTCACAATCTTAAGTTAAACTGATAAACAGGAAAAAGACGGGAATCGAACCCTCGTTCTCCTGTAGCTTACTCCCTTTTTCTGTTAACAATTTTAATGTAAAATTTACTTATGCTCTTCGAATCACCATTCTTAGAGATCGTCCATCTCTAGTGATCTCAAATCTTGGATATTATTTAACAGAAAAATAATTTAAAAAAAATTCCAATGAGGTCGGTTATGTGCTGACAACTTTAAAATCTCCTTTAAACACTTTCTTGATTTTTTGATATAGCTTATTGAAATCAAAATGACTTAATTCATCAATTAAATTAAAATTTACAAAACATGATTAATGTTAGCTAATTATTAAAGATAAAAAAAAAATTTAAAGAAATCAAACGTGAATTTGATCATTTGCTAATGAGATTTTGACTCCGCCTCCTGTCAATCAACTCTCCTTACTGACTTACGTTAGTAGAGTAGGTTGAATTAAAATTCGAGCGCCCATTAATAAATAAGTGTCCAGTTGAGTTGAGTTTTCACTTTTATTCACCAATAGCTCGGTTATTAGCATAATTCTTATACGGGATAATTTTAAATACGTCTGGGAGGTGATATAAAATTTTTATAATTTGAATTTAATAGCTGTTTAATAATTAATAATATTGTGCAATCAAATCTCTCTGTCAGATTTGATTATATCACTCTCAGGGGGATGGCGACCACAAGTTACCCGAGCCAATGGCATTTTTCTATTCTTTAAAGCCCTGTTTTTGGTCTCGAATTACAAGAACTAATACTGGTAATCAACTTATCAAACGTTGGATCAAATTTGACTAATAATAACCTGTTGCGGGTCAAATTTTCCCTTCTCTTTAGAAAAAATCAAAAATTATCTCATCTGGTTTTAAATACAGTAGTCTAATGATTAATAATAATACTGTATTTACCATTTTATGATTTAACCATTTAAATTTTTTTGATACTTAATTATTTTATAGGAGTAATTGCCCTAATGATTTAAAATAAAATATTAAAATCTAATAATTTATTTAGATTTAGTATAATAAAAATTCACGAATGTTTGCATTAGGCATTTTTAAAAGAGTGTAGGGAAATTACGAAATATTCGTTGAACACGAAAGGATTTTACTTGCAATGAATCGCCATTATTATGGAATTTTATCATCCTAATTGAAACTATAGACCAGCGGTTCCCAGCCCGTGGGCCGCGGGCTGATTGGAACTGGACCGCGGACGTCTAATGAAAGATAAAAATTATATTACTTATAATTAGAGAGCGGAAAAATTTTTTTGTCAATTTTGAGACTTTTCCAGATTTTCTTCACTGATCTCACAAAAAGAAACGTTTTTTGAGATTTTCAAAAACGACTTTTGCTTTTTTGCCTGGCAGAAACTTTTTTTGAAAAAGCGACTTTTATGACCGACTTTTTTCAAATTTTTTAATATAATAGGCTTTTTTTATTTTGCATTTTCGGTTGAGGCCATTGAGTTTTTTTTTCTTTTTTTAAATTTATTTATGGTGTCCTTTTTAAGCATTCCCTTTGTTTTCGTCCACAAGGGACTAAATTAATTTCAAATTACAATAAAACTAGAAATTTATTATTTAGAATCTTTCATTGCTTAAAATTACCTAAAATAATACATAATTAATAGAACGAATAGAGATACAGATTAAATTGTTTCATCTGTCAAAGTTCCTCGGCATAAATCTGTTCATATTTCTTTTTCTTTTCATATTTATTTGTCAATCGTATTTTTCAGTTCGATTATATAAAATTATATTTAACAAATATGTGAGTGGTTTAGTGTTTAGTCAAATCCGAATTGAGGTATTTTTCTTATTCTCAGGCTCTTTACCAACTATTTGACTTGTAAAGCGACTTTTTTCCGAAAATAAGAAACTTTTTTCCGCTCTCTACTTATAATAATAAAATTAAATGAGCTTTTTCAGCTTTAGTTTTCTTAAAAAAGAGATAAACTCTGGTACGATTTAAGGCTAAAACTAATCTAAGTTTCACACAGATTCCAGGTTTAGGTAGATGGATTTTGCAGTTTATAATAAGAAAAAACAAAATTTCCGAGGGCCCGAGGGCGATTAAAAAAATTGTAGAATCTTTATGTTGTTGTGTCAACTCATGCGTTTTTTTGATGCTTCAATATTTTGAAAAATGTTATTATTGGCAATCTTGTTTCTAATTATGAGACGTAAAGAGGTTTTATTTCTTCTATCCTCTCATAATATACAATTAAAGTAGACCTAAAAATCCCAAATATATCAAATTTATATTGATTCGTTCGTGGTTGTCTTTTCTCTCATTCATTGGAATTTATTTTTTAATAATCATTAAAATTTAGAGGAATTGTAATCTTCTTCTTTCTTTGCATATCCTATTATTTGAGGTTGCTATTTAAAATTTGATTACTTCTTTGAACAATAAGTCGAATTCGACTTACACTCACTCACACACTTCATTTAGATGAGAGGACATCTAGAGTTAGCTCTGGCAATGACGTAGCGAGCTTAACACGCGCCCGGGGCAAAATCGCAAATTAATTAATAAATAAAGTCATAGGCTCAAGCTGGGCTTTAAATTTGAGACAAAAAATGTAGTTAAATAAAAATTATCCAGCAATTTTTTGTTTTTTGCTGACCATTTGGCGCCTCTTCGTGAGCAGCGCATAATGCCTCGCTACGCCACTGAGCTCGGGCAATTCTTGAATGACCACCAAATGGGTGAATTCCACAAATTAAAATAAAATTTAATAAACACCCATCTCAATGCCGACGTTATTTTCGGCATCTGAAGCTAATTGCATATCATCTTTATTTATTCACATTAATTAGTAGGGAATATAATGGTTAATTAATCGGATACAAATTTCATTTTTTTTAATCATAAAAATAAATTTTAATCATTTTCTCTCTTATCTATTGTAATTGATGGTGATTACGATTATACAAGTGTGTATTTTATAAAACGCTTTGAAGAGATTTAAAAATGTATTTACCTAATAAAAAAAAAAAACATTAATAGGGAGATAAATAATACACCTGCAAGATGTCTCGTCGAGATAAGACCCTACCTGCAAGGATGAGGATGCTGTGTCTTGTTGCCATGTTACATGCAATGTCCAGTCCGGCCAGTGGGACCACTCACGGTCTAATGGACCAAATGTGGGTTACCCAGCTACTAGGAGATCTTTTTGAAAGTGCTGCTGACCTCCACCTACACCTCTGCAAGGCGCCACCGCCATTGCAGGCGCCTCTACCAAATTAGGGCTGTCAACTCCCAGCATTGGAATGTGTACGTATCTATCTTATCATCAAATGTCAACGCACACCGCCTTAATCTTCTGAAAATTGATTAGGAAACAAATTATCCTCGCTATTTATAAGGGATGGAAATCTGTTCCGTAAAATTTTTATATGTAAAATAATTATAATCAGTGGTTATTTTAATTCCAATTTGCTATCTCAAATTACGAAAAAACTAGAATGTCAAATGCTTTACTTTTTCACGAATTATCCATTGTGGCTTATGATTCTTTTTTGGCCCGGGGCAGTTTATTAACATGCAGCCCCCGTCCCAAAAAAGTAAAAATTATACTCTTATTTCATTTGGATACTTCTCAATAACAACGACAACTCTATTTTTAACAGGAATAGGTAGATGAAGGCAGCCAGCAAAGAACAAAAACTTTATTTAAATATCGTCGACGTTTCGGGAACGCGTTGCTCCCATCTTCAAGACGATAAATTATTAATGTTGTTTAGATTGATACATGTAGGTCATACAAAATTGTAACACAAATCTCAGTCTTTTAATCTTGGTCAGATGTTTCGGGCCCATTCAACAATAAATTAAGCCCAGGGTCTACTACAATTCTCGTAGACAATTAAACATACATTTAGTGGTATATGCAGATTTGAGTTACAATTTTGTATGACCTACATGTATCAATCTAAACAACATTAACAATTTATCGTCCTGAAGATGGGATCGACGCGTTCCCGAAACGTCGGCGATATTTAAATAAAGTTTTTGTTCTTTGCTGGCTGCCTACAGAATATTGAAATTTTTTTTAAATATTATAATAATTTTCCAGCAATATTTTATTTGAAATATTGCAAAAAAATATTGATGCGATATTGCCACAATGCTGTAAGATAGAAAGATTCCTGCAACATTCCAGCAATATTTTGTGCTGTGTGGGCATGTTGCGAAAAACCACTTTTTTGATTCAGGGGACCTCAAAACGTGTATATCCATCAAAAACTCGACATCGAATTTTTGACATTAATCCAAAACTTTCTCTCTCTATATATTAACATATATACCAGGTATAGAGGTAAAAGAAATTAAAAATAGAAAAAAAAAAATACTTTAAACTCATTTTTCTCAAAATATACCAAATAACCAAA
The DNA here is from genome assembly GCA_023213315.1 of Euborellia annulipes. Taxonomy (NCBI): domain Eukaryota; kingdom Metazoa; phylum Arthropoda; class Insecta; order Dermaptera; family Anisolabididae; genus Euborellia; species Euborellia annulipes. Next base: position 11,348 of record JAKCPI010027317.1, read on the forward strand.
ATTTTAAAAATTCATATCTTCCAAACAAAAAATGATAAAAAATTATAAAAATACCGGCTCGTTCAGCAGGAAGTGTTCTCAACAGAAAGCATAAAAATCTCAATTTCATATATCTCTAAAACTATAATTTTTTATTTTTTTTTAAATCGCCTGTTAACGTCTCATTTAATACATTCATTTTAGAAAGAAATTGAAAAATTTTTTTTGCGTTAAAAAATCAAGAGATGATTGAATTGCTTTTCTCGTCTTTAAAGTTTTTTCGTTGATTCAAATTAATTTTTTTTCTTATTTCACACTTGGACTATCTTTACATTCTTGACCTATATTTTTCAGTTGTTGTTGTTGTCATTTTATTTGAGTTTAAGTATTAAATTTATAGCCCTCTCTGTAGGTATATAATACGTATCAATTTACCTGATACCTGATTTTCCAACTACTTCAATCTTTGATATCTATTATTTATATTAGTATCAAAGGACCTTAACACACTAATAAAATAAATATCTTATGGTGCTGTGGAATTTATATACAGTATTAATTCGCTCATAAATTTTTTAAATTTTCATCAAGTTTGTTCAAATGTTTGCTTTCTTTTTTATTTACTGCCTCCCTAATTAATTTTTTTATTTTGTTTAAGGTCTTTTTTGGCATCTGAGGCCATATTTATTTCATTGGATTGGTATCCAATTCAATTGAATTAAATTTGTTGCCTGGTAGGGATACGAGCCCTTGTCCTTAGGCACCAGAAGCAAATCCCTAATTAGATAAATTGTAAATTTACACTGGCTATCCGAGTCCAATTATTTTATCAGTATTTTACAAATATTTTAATTAACACGATCCACTCTCAGCTTTTTATGCATTAAAAAAAACTCTTTATGAATTAAAAAAAAACTCTTATTTAATTTTCATTAAATTGAGGACATTTCAGAACAGAATTGTATTACAATTCTTGCCTAGAATTTATTTTTTTTTTGTGTCATCATTTATATTTCTTCATCGCGCATAGCCTTGGTAGTTAAAGCGCCCTTATTCCCCAACAATAATAAAAATATTTCTTCATGATAAAACACACCTGTATGATAACTAATTGTGGAAGGAAGGGGGGTCCAAAATATCCGCATTTAAAAAAAAGTTTATCTAAGATTTTAAGAATTATGCTTTATACAGTAGAACCTCGTTTAACGAGCACCTCTTATAACGAGTAATTCGTATAACAAGTAAAATAAAATGTAAAAGAATGAATGACTCGCTTAACGAGCGACTTTTCGCATAACGAGTACAAGACACGGATTCGTCAAAAAAAAAAGTAAAAAGTCTGTCCAATTGGCCTTTATATTTAATATTTGCGCACTTTTAAATTTACAAAAAAAAAAAATCGTAGTGTCGCTTGTGTTCCCCCCCCCCCTCTCAAACTTGTTTAAAATTGTTAAATTCTCATGAATTAATTAATAGGAAGATAATAAGGGAAAAAATTTGTAATTTTGTTTTTGTAAAAAATTTATTAAACCCTTGCAAAAATGTCCTCGAAGAAAAAGCCGCAAAAAAAAAAAAAAACAGTCATAAGTGAGAATTTTTTCGACATGGAACGCATTATTATTTTACAATAATTTATGAGGAAAATTGTTTCGCATAACGAGTGTTTCGCTTTACGAGTTTGATTCTGGAACGAATTAAACTAAGCGAGGTTCCACTATATTTGTATTTAGTACATCGAATATTTTGTTTTTTAAAATGCCTTAAAACCGGGTGCATCCATTTTACTTGCCCCAATACGCTGTATATGTAGCTACGTCACTCACCGTTCATCAAAAGTAGAGCCATTAGATCTGCGTTCATTCCATTTAAAATAAAACGTGAGAAAATTTATAATGTAGGGCCTATATATGAAAACAAATCGTTACACCATCCTCTGGTCCAGTTTTCTTTTTAATTATAGGACTTGCATGCAAGCAATTTTATATGAATTTGATAAATTAAGAAAAAGGATGAAAGAAACAATTCACTAAGGGTTAATATTCATTCGAATCGGCCTTGGGTTGGCACAAATGAAAGCAACAAGTGTTACTTGCGAGGGTCAGTATCATAAAATTTGACACGCGCTTCGTGAATTTTCAAATCGTAGATAAAAATATCAAATTGGCAGCGGTAGTGATTGGCAAATCATAATCTAGATTGGAAATCTTTAAAAAAATGAAATGAATGTAAGCAAGTAGTAAACTGACTGTCTGAACTAAAATGAACGCCTGCACACTGCACGAAAAGTCATTTTGCAATCTCTCCTTTTGAATATACGATACAGGGTGGCCTAAAATCAACAAACACCTACACTCTACATGTTACCTCAAATAAAGAAACATGTTGTTTGACAAAAATAGACAATGAGATTATATTATATTTTTTTTTTTATTGAAATATAATAGAGAAATTTTTTTTTATTTATTTTTTTCCTGTGCGAGAGTACTGAGTAGTGGAGTACTGTTGTCAATAATTTTTATAAGAAATATCAGCAAAAAACCCTCCCACCCCCTCTCCCGAGCCACCGGCTTTGGTCAAGAAGTTTCCTATTTGGCATTAACAAGAATTCTTCGGAAGGTGTAGGTTTATGGCTAATAATATTTTTTTAACCCTTTGCGGCAATTCAGAGGCTAGAATTTTATTTAATAAGCTTAAAAAGCTTAAAATACATAATACCGATGACTACCGGGAGACGTTCCACATGCTGATTGCTCGAGGTCACCAATCCCGAACTTTCTCTGCACTTGGTGTCGCTTAACCGCAACGATTGTGGTGACTGTTGCCCTTCCCGGTTTCCAGGCTCTCCGGCTAATATTATTTAACAATTTTTTTGCTCTCGGGCTTGGTGTAGTTGGTAGCGCACCTGCCTTATATGCCAAGGGTCGGATCCCAGGCAGACCGATGATTTTATTTGTTTAACCTTTTTATATAACCATTTGGTTACCAATTCATTTTCAATTTAATTTCGATATGCAAATTTTATAAATTAAATAGATTACCGGTATTTGTTTTATTTAACCCCAAACATTCTATACTGTTGTTGGTTTAAATTTTTTTAAAATAGAAGGAAAATTTCATTGAACGGTATAAAAGTACTATTATATACAGTATTTTAGTATTTTTATCTATTCAGACTAAGAGTAATAAAATTTCTTTTTTTTCTTTTATTAAAATCAATTCGTGATAAAATAGAAAATTTTTTTTCAATTCTCAATTCAAGATAGCATTTTTATTTTAAATTATAAACTAATTAAATATATTAAGAAATTTGGCCGGGGTTTGTTCTTATAAATAGGATGACCGATGTAGAGGTTGTTGGGAAGGCAACGTCGTATAAAGTCAGAGAACATTTGTTGAGGAGAATTAATAATAATAGAATTTAAACTGGATAACAAAAAGATAATTGCTTATTACCTCTTGAAATATTTAAACTGATTTCAATCAAAGTCCTTTAGGTAAAGAGTAAATGAAATAACTTCCCCTAAACTTTCTATCAAATTTTTAGGTAAATACGTCACCTGAAAGCAAGGGCGGATCCAGAGGTGTTTCTCGGGGTGTGGGGGGAGGGGGGGGTAATCTCAAAAATTTTTCCCGCCCGCGGAACATTCCCTCTTTCGCGGAACCGAAATTTTTTCCGTAAAAATTTGATTTGTATTTAATACAAATCGAATTTTTAAATACAGTAGAGTCCCGGTAATCCGAACCTCGCTAATCCGAACTTCCGGTTAATCCGAACTCTTTTTGCGTAAGATTTTTTTTTTTTTTAAGAGGAATATAAATGAAAGTAAAAAAATATTATGGAATATTTATTTAGAGTTTAATATCACCGACAAGTTTCACGGTTTACAACGTTATAAAAAATACGACTTTATTATCAAAATTAACTAATTCAAGCTTACAATTCCGGTCGAACCCCGATAATCCGAACGACTCTCGGTCCCAATTGGTTCGGATCAACGGGACTCTACTGTATTTATTTTTTAAATGTTACATTGAAAATAATTTTTTTTTTTTTTTTAAGTGTTTTTTTCCAAATCTCGGAGGGGGGGGGTAATTACCCCCTTTACTTATGAAAATATATTTGAGAAATAAATATTTCTTCAAGTAATTAGGAAAGGAAATTTGGTTTAAATTAAATTATTATTAAAACAATAATTAAAAACTTTATTCAATATCAAATTAAATTGTCATATTTAGTTAACTTTGAATAAGATATTTAAATTAGACAAAAAATAGATATTTAATAATATTTAATTATATTTTCTTTTGTTTCAGCATCTCTTGATGTGTTACTTGGCACTAGTTAAAGTCAGCTAAAACAAATCAACATACAAATGAGGGATCATCAAAAAGAAGCGAAATCTCAACACGTATCTTTGTTATATAAGCATTTACCTTGTCGCCCGAGCATCCCCATTTAAGCGCACTCCGAGGGTCTCTCTCTCTCACTCTGCACGAGGTAACTCCTGACAATCAAATATTTTCAATTTATCTCATTATTTCCTGGGAAAGGTCTTTCTCTTCTAAAATCTATGATAGAAATCCTCCCTTATTTTATGATACTTGATTATCATATCTATAGAAGTCTCTCTCTCACCCCTTTGATTACGCTACCAACAGAATCCTTTTTGAGAGAAATTCGAATATTTTTCATTATTTTTGCCAAATTATTTGAATAACAAATCAACTTTTTTGATTATGAAAAATATAAAATTCAAAAATTTCTTCTTATTTCTAATTCGGTATGAGAATATTCTAACTTAGAATAATACTAATAGTAATAAAAAATTATGTGTTTTAAGGGTGGGAAAATAAAGAGTCTTTTAAAAATTATTTCACTTCGAATTTATCCCTAATAAATAAATAAATACAAAAAATAACACTTGGAAGTATTTTAATTTAGGAGGGGTGAGTTTTAAAGGTGGGTAAATGATGAGAGTGTTTTAAAAATTATTTCACTTCGAATTTATCCCGAATAAATAAATAAGTACAAAAAATGACACTTGGAAGTATTTTAATTTAGGAGGGGTGAGTTTTAAAGGTGGGTAAATAATGAGAGTGTTTTAAAAATTATTTCACTTCGAATTTATCCCGAATAAATAAATAAGTACAAAAAATGACACTTGAAAGTATTTTATTTAGGGGTAAGTTTTAAGGGTGGGTAAATAAAGGGAGTCTTTTAATAGTTATTTAATTTCGAATTTATTCCCAACAGAATAAAAACCTGTTAGTTTGCAAGTGAATGGAATTTTTATAAATAGAGAAATGATAATTTTTTTTTCTTGGGCGCTCCTCTGAGCAATGCTATTTCTCTATCGATCGATGTCTGCTTGCTTGCTGGTTGCCTGCATGTCAGGCGGTTTGTGTTTATTTGAGTCGAGACATGAGTCAGTCATTTGGGATCCTCTCTCAATCTCTCTCTCTCTCTCTCGTGGGTTTAGTTTTTTTTTATATTGTGTGTGCAATTCATCCCCCAACTCATTTACTTCCCGTCTGGTCATCTTATTATTACGGTAATGATTCTTTTCATATCTCATTTGCATAATGAAGTAAATTTCTATTTTCAATTTTTTTTTTCTCTCTTAAAATATACTTATAAAATTATCCAATTTTTAAATACAAAGCTATGTTGAAGTCATGCACCCCAGGTGGAGGGTGACAAAGGGTGTAAATCACCCCTTCTAATAAACAAAACATTAATTTTCTTAAAAAACTAAATTTTGATAGATTTTTTTTTTAATTTTTACTTTTATTTACAGTATATAAAAAATATTTTTTTTAACTAGCTACTTGATTGGTTTTTAATTTGAAAGATATAATTACTTTTTAATTAATCTAATAAAAAAGATTTTTCTTGCTTCGATAGGTAATGTAGTGAATTGATAGGGGTGGTTTTCTTTTTGGAGGTGGTGGCTTTAAATAGTGATTGAATCAAAAAAAATTATATAAAATTCTTTATCAGTTAATTTAATGAACAGACAATTTCAAAATATCTTAATTTTTTTCTAATAAACTTCTCAATTGTTCATCCCTTTATCAATTAATAATTAAATATGTCAAGAGGGATGGAGGGGGCAAATTACTTGAATATATAATCATCTATTCTTTTTTTCTTAAAATTGCATAAGTCTATAAAATTGTCCATAAAAATTACTCAATTTTCTTTTTAAATAGAAAGATTTGTTAAAAAAAAAAAAAAAAATTATCAAAAAGAAACAAACCCTTAAGAAAATTGGACTAAAACGAATTATACCTTTCCAATTAGAAACAAATCAAGTAGGCTACTTAATTAAAAAAAAAAAATATATTTTTTAATAATCCGTTATATGAATGAATTCTAAATATCCGATAATCATACTAATATTCTTTATAATGAATATTTAAAGAAAGGAAAGGATTACGGGAAAAAAAAAACAATTATTTAATAAAATAATCTTTATTGAATATTTAAAATATGATCATAGAAGAGGATTAAAAAATAAATAAATATTTCTTTGTTTCAGAAGAGAGACTTTAGCAAAAGCAAATCCATCTGCGTCAACGAAGGGGCCAGTCGATTGAACTCATCTCTCTGCAAAGTGCCTCTTCTCCAGTGCGATTCTATACAATTAAAAGGTATTTATAATTTGCATATTTCTCTTGAAAGGGTTAACATTTTATTTTTATATTTTCTTTCTTAAAACATTTTTATAAAATTATACTTTGTCTTGAAATTTGAAACCAGAGGGTGTAAAAGGGTGTAATATCATTAATATTTTTACTTAAAAATAAGGGTAAAAAAAATCGTTTATCAATATTATTTTTTATTTTTGTATAAACTCTCATTCTACACACAAACACACGAATCATAAAAAATAATTAACTTTGTTGAGAAGGTCCCCATTCCATTAAATTTTAAAAAATGTATAATATTTATATCATAATGTATTATTAATTACAAGTTGAGCAAATGATGAATAATTGAAATTTATTACTTGTGCTTTTCAGTTTAGGGGCCTGGGCCCGTCAAGCTCAAAATTATGGTAACCCTATAACCCTATTAACTTAAGATACAGTATTTGAATGAGAAAATAAATGGATATTTAATTAGAATATAATTAATTAATTATATTTTCTTTTGTTACAGCATCTCTTCATGTGTCTCATGGCAACGAGTCGAAGTCTGCTAAAACAAATCAACATACAAATGAGGGAGCATCAAAAGAAGCGAAATCTCAACACGTATACTCTTTGTTCTATAAGCATTGTTCTTGTTGCTCGAGCATCCATCTAAGCGCACTCCGAGGATCTCTCTCTCTGCTAGGTAAGCCTTGACAATCAAATTTTTTCAATTTATCTCATCATTTCCTAGGAAAGGTCTTTCTCTTTTAAAATCTCTGATAGACCTATAAAAATCCTCCCTCATTTTAATTTTGATTATCATTTCTATAGAAGTTCCTCTCCCCCCCCCCCTCTCCTTTTTGAGAGAAATTCGAATTTTTTTCATTATTTTTGCCAAATTGTTTTAATAAACAAATCAACTTGCTTGATAATGAAAAAATATAAAATTCAAAAATTTCTTCTTTCAAATTTTAATTCGGTATGGGAATATTATAACATAGCATAATACTTCAAATAATAATAAAAAAATTTATCTGCTTTCTATATTAGGTCTATAGAAATGAATGGGATGGCAATGAGTAAATCAGAGGCGTAACGTACGCCCCCGCAGACCGCGGGATGGCCCGGACCTTGGTCGGCTCACGAGCCGGGCCGGGCTAAAAAAACTGTATCTCCTCAGGGCTCCGATAAAAACGGGGAAAATTAATAATGAAAATTTCTCTTTGAGAGAGCCCGGGCCCTCAGGGTTCAGGAATATACAGTATTTAAAAATTTTGTTTTTTTGTATGGCCTAATAATGGGGCCCGAAATAAAGGTTGCGGGGGGGCCCAGCTAAAAAATCATATCAACTGCAGAAATGGAGCAATACATATATCATACCAGCTAAAAAACTTCACGCCACTGGATTAAATTCTTTCTATATCGTTCATATTTATTTATTATAATTCGTGACTACATGTTATAATTTTTTAATATTCATTTAAATATTTTTCAAAATTAAACCAAAATAATTTTTTTTTAACTACCAACTTGATTTGTTTCTAATGGGTAAGATATAATAATTCCTTTTTGTCTAATCTAAAAAAAAGATTTTTTTCTCTTTGGTTGGTTATTTAATGTAGAAATAAGGGTGGTTCTGGCGGAGGTGGGTTAAATTAGCCATTGAATCAAATCAATTATGTAAAATCACCAATGGAATCATCAATTAAAATTTGAAGAATTCTATTGTATGATAAAGCAGAGAGAAAAATCTGGTGTGACTGGCGCACAGCACACAACTTTCGATTAGCCGAAGGTAATTAAAGGGAGTCTTTTAAAAATTATTTCACTTCGAATTTATCCCTAATAAATAAATAAATACAAAAAATGACACTTGAAAGTATTTTATTTATTTAGGGGTAAGTTTTAAGGGTGGGTAATTAAAGGGAGTCTTTTAAAAATTATTTCACTTCGAATTTATCCCTAATAAATAAATAAATACAAAAAATGACACTTGAAAGTATTTTATTTATTTAGGGGTAAGTTTTAAGGGTGGGTAATTAAAGGGAGTCTTTTAAAAATTATTTCACTTCGAATTTATCCCTAATAAATAAATAAATACAAAAAATGACACTTGAAAGTATTTTATTTATTTAGGGGTAAGTTTTAAGGGTGGGTAATTAAAGGGAGTCTTTTAAAAAATTATTTCACTTCGAATTTATCCCTAATAAATAAATAAATACAAAAAATGACACTTGAAAGTATTTTATTTATTTAGGGGTAAGTTTTAAGGGTGGGTAATTAAAGGGAGTCTTTTAAAAATTATTTCACTTCGAATTTATCCCTAATAAATAAATAAATACAAAAAATGACACTTGAAAGTATTTTATTTATTTAGGGGTAAGTTTTAAGGGTGGGTAATTAAAGGGAGTCTTTTAAAAATTATTTCACTTCGAATTTTTTAATAGTTATTTAATTTCGAATTTATTCCCAACGGAATAAAACCCCGTTAGTTTGCAAGTGATTGGAAACTTTTTATAAATAGAGAATTTATTTGATATTTTTTTCTTGGGCGTTCAGAGAACAATTCTATTTCTCAATGCCTTGGTTGCTTCTTGTCCGTATTTAGTGTATTCGAGTTGGGCCAAGAGTCAGTCGTTTGGGATCTTCTCTCTCAATCTTCTCTCTCTCTCTCTCTCGTGTGTTTAGTTTTTTTTTTATATTTTGTGTGCAAATAAAACGTTCATCCCTCAAACTCGATACTCCCCGTCTGGTCATCTTATTATTACGGTAATTAATCTTTTCATATCTCATTTGCATAATGAATTAAATTTCTATATTCAATTTTTTTTTTCTCTTAAAATATACTTATAAAATTACCAAATTTTTAAATACAACGCTATGATGAAGTCGTGTACCCCAGGTGGAGGGTGAGAAAGGGTGTAATTCACCCCTTCTAATAAACAAAACAGTATTTTTCTTCAAAAACTAACAGAAAATTATTATTATTATTTTTTTTATTTTTTACTTTTAAGCAAATGTATTACTTTCTATCCCTTGTCACCCTCCACCTGGGCCGGATCATGGGGGGGGGGGGGGTGCCCCGGGCGTCAGTTATCAGGGGGCGGCAATCAATCGTATAGTAATAAGTGAGATTTTTAGAGGTGGAATTTTTATTTCACTGTCTGAATGGATTCTTTTCTTAAACAGTTTCTCTACTCGCCTCCTTTAATTATAAGTTTCACCAATTGGGACGAATTTTTTTTAATTGTTTTTGTAGCGTAGTAATAGGGGTGGTTTTTTTGGAGGTGGTGGCTTAAAATTGCCACTGATTCAAATATTATTATATAAAATTCTTTATCATTTAATTAAAAGAACAGACAATTTCAAAATATCTTTATTTTTCTAATAAACTTCTCAATCCCTTTATCAATTAATAATTAAATATGTCAAGAGGGATGGAGGGGGCAAATTACTTGAATATATACTCATCTATTCTTTTCTATAAAATTTTCCATAAATTTTTTTTTTTTATATGGAAAGATTTGTTAAAATAAAAAAAAATTTAGGTCAAAAAGAAACAAACCCTTAAGAAAATTGGACAAAAACGAATTATACCTTTCAAATTAGAAACAAATCAAGTAGGCTACTTAATTAAAAAAAAAAATTTGTTTTATTAATCCCCCATCTGAATTAATTGAAGTAAAAATTATTATTTAAATTGTATTAATTCCCCATTTGAAGCTAAGCTAAATATCCGATAAACATACTGATATACTTTTTATATTTAAACATGAGAAAGGAAAGGATTACGGGAAAATAAAACAATTATTTAATAAAATAATATTTATTGAATACTTAAAATATGATGATAGAAGACGATTAAAAAAAAATATTTCTTTGTTTCAGAAGAGAGCAAATCCATCTGCGTCAAAGGGGCTAAGGGGCCAGTTGATGGAACTCATCTTTCTGCACAGTGCCTCTCTTCGAGTGCGATTCTATTAGTGTGAATAAAACGTCACACCACCCCATCTCTCTCCACAATTAAAAGGTATTTATAATATGCATATTTCACTTGCATAAAGGGTTAACATTTAACATATTTATAAAATAAATATCCTTTGTCTAAAACTTGAAACCAGAGGGTGTAATAGGGTGTACATCTTTAATATCATTAATATTTTTCCCTTAAAAATAAGGGTAAAAAAATCGTTTATCAATATTATTTTTTATATTTTTGTAAACTCTTTTTTCTACTCACAAACACATGAATCTTATTTAATAAGAAAAAATCTGGTGTGACTGGCGCACAGCACACAACTTTCTCTTACCTTCGGTAATCGAAAGTTATGTTCTGTGCTTGTCACACCAGATTTTTGTGTCGACATGTATTTAGTTTCCGACAGTAGGGTACAATTGAATTCAAGATGTAAAATTTATAAGTATGGGAAAATATTTATATTTTGTTACCATGGCAACCATTTCTCGTATCTTCCCTATGAAATACAAGAGTAAAGTGGTCTTCAGAAGATTTCAATTGCAAAATGAGAATATACATTTTAAAGAGAATCTAAAAATAATTGATTTTTGAATTTAAAAAAAAATCGTTGGAGCAAATTTTGAGAAAATCGAAAAAAACTGAAAAAGTACATCAGTAAAGTACTAGTACTCTTTGGCCGATTTTGATTAAAAGCTTATTTTTCCGGTCCCGGGGGGTGTTTAACTTAAATATAAAATTTCAACCTCATAGCTCAATTCCTTCATGCTTAAAATTGAACACACACACACACCACCCACCCACCCACCCACCCACCCACCCACCCCCACAGACAGACCATGTCGCGAAAACCACTTTTTTGGATTCAGGGGACCTCAAAACGTGAAGATCCATCAAAATCTCGACATCGAATTTTTGACATGAAACCAATACTTTCTCTCTATATATATATTACATATATACATAGGTAAGAGAAAGTAAAAATAATAATTTTTATTTTTTACAGGGGAGTTCGAAACCAGCTTGTCGCAAATAATCCAACCGAAGTCTCCTCTTTGAGTAGGAAAGTGGAAGAAAGTCTCACCCCATAGACACAAAGGGCCCAAGTGCCTTAAAAATGAGGATGTCTCCGACTTGGCAACCCGGAACCTGCCGAGAGGTGTGGGGCTGGTGGCTGTGAAGGGAAATGGAAGTACCTCATAAAATCCATCGCGTGAGTTGAATATATTTTTCTAATAATTTTAATAATTAGTAGCTCTCATGTCTATATAACAAGAAAATGATCCAAGAATCAAAAAAATGACAAATTTTTGGTACCAATTTTATTTTTAATTAAAATTAAAGCCAAATTTCTTATTGTATCAAAAAATTTCATTACTTCAATTCAACTTCAATTCATACATTAATTAAAATTATTTTTCTGTTAACAATAGAATTTTTTTTTTATACAGTAAAATTTATATGGTAAATCAAGAAAAAAGATAAGAAATGATACAGCAAATATATTTAATATTTTAATAGAAATGACAAATAATTAAAATCTTTGTTCCAGGATCTCCTGATAAGGAATTCGGCATCACGAGGGATGGATAAATCATACGGAAATGCAGCAAAACATAAAAGAGGTAAATCAACGTTTTTAATTTTCACTTTAATCCAAACAAAATATAATTTCTTAGTCTTTGACTCAAGTCAATCCAGTAAACTTAAATATTATCTTTAAAAATAAAAAATTTTACTCATTACTATTAAAATAAATATGAATAATTAAATTTTTTCAATATTTATAATTAGATATTTTTTAAATACTATCATTAGAGTTTGCAAATAAAAAAAAATGGGAAAATAACTTATTTAGTTACGAATTCTTATGTTAGAATGTCTTTTACTTATTTGGCTCGTTGACAGGGATATAATTTATAATTAAAATTAGGGCACAAACCTTGGATAGCTGAATCATTAATTTAATCAATACTAATAATTCTAAAAACTGCATTTTTAAATATATTTCTTTTTTACTTTCTCGTACCCTATATATGAAATATATAGAGAGAGAAAGTATTGGTTTCATGTCAAAAATTCGATGTCGAGATTTTGATGGATCTTCACGTTTTGAGGTCCCCTGAATCCAAAAAAGTGGTTTTCGCGACATGGTCTGTCTGTCTGTCTGTCTGTCTGTCTGTCTGTCTGTCTGTCTGTCTGTCTGTCTGTGTGTGTGTGTGTGTGTGTGTTCAATTTTAAGCATGAAGGAATTGAGCTAGGAGGCTGAAATTTTATATTTAAGTTAAACACCCCCGGGACCGACAAAATAAGCTTTTAATCAAAATCGGCCAAAAAGTACTAGTACTTTACTGATGTACTTTTTCAGTTTTTTTCGATTTTCTCAAAATTCGCTCTAACGATTTTGATTAAAATTCAAAAATCAATTATTTTTTAGATGCTCTTTCAAATGTATATTCTCGTTTTGCCCTCAAAATTGTTTGAAGCACACTTTACTCTTGTGCTTCATAGGAAAGATAGGAGAAATAAATGGTTGCCATGGTAACCGAATTTAAATCTTTTTCTTTTTATTAGATTAAAAATCAATTATTATTTAAACGCCCATTTTTTTTTCGGAGAAAACATATCTCTCTCTCTCACAAAACTATCTTCTCTCTTTCTACGCGTTTTAAATTTTTCCACCTTATCTTCGCATTTGGCCAATGTTAATTTCCTATAGGGATTTGTATGTTAATTTCGATTCAAAAGGGGGTCCCCTTTGGAACTTTTTACGCATTTAAATTTTT
>JAKCPI010027318.1:0-13388 GCA_023213315.1 Euborellia annulipes
TAAATATTATAAAAAAAAAATATTTCTAGAATCTCATATCTTTCTTTATACTCTTACAAGAAAAAGAAGTCCATTTTTTTAACCAGTGAGTGTACTTGTGTTTTTTCTTTGATGACGTTTTTGTTCATAATTTCCTTAATAATTAACAGATTTTTACGAATGAATAATTTTTAGAAAGCCAAAGAACTATAGAATATCGTAAATATATGTTTTTTTGCATTCAGGGATACCTAAAATTGTATTAGGGGCGACCAAAGCAAAAAAAAAAAACTGAAAAAATTCGATTTTTCTAAAATTTTAGCCGTTTTAGTCTAAATGACCTTCGATTGGGCTTAAACTTAAAGTTTATATGTATTATAATAATCTGCATATTTTTAAAGGGTGTCGCCTTAAAAAAATCCAGGTAATATAAAATTAGAGCCGCTTTAGAGCACATTTTCTATTAAAATTTTATTATCTCTATATCTCTAAAATCTGACGTGATGGGGCAAAACTGATGGCATTTTTGGAATCAACGCTACCCAAATACCCAGAAATAGCTTCAAATTCTCAGTCAACAAAAAAAAAGTTCCTTTTTGTTGCCCTGTGTAATGTTATAAATTCTACTTCTATTATCTTAAAAGATTATTATTGTAGTCTGTTAAATCGATAAATCTAATAAAATATAATATTCGATATTAAATAAATGTAATTAATAAATTAAATACGCCTAGGGGTTTGGAAACACGCTTGCCTTGCGGCTACTGTACGTATATTTATATATAAAATGGTGATAACGAAAACCAATATTGGTTGTATTATTAATAATAATAGAAGGTTGAAAATGTTAGAGTATCCTTAACAACTTAACAAATACGGAAATGGATATTGCACTTCAAAAATATCAAATAAAAAATAATTCGTCTCGGGAGAAAGTTAAAAAAAAATTGAGAGAATAAAAAGTTTAAAAACTCACCAAAAATTATTTCTTTTAAAACAATGTCTGGCTGGATGCTTACCTGAAACAAATAAGAATAAAAAATATTATTAGTCTAGGGAAAATAAAAATTTCATAGAAAATATGCTCTAAAACGGCTCCTATTACGAATTTTCAAGATTTTTTTAAAACGCCACATTTTAAAATATGCAGATAGTTAAAATTATTCATTTTTGAAAATTTGCTAATAATTAATGAAATTATAAACAAAACAGTTTTCACTCTGGTAAAAAAAAAAAACACTTCGGCTGGCTGCCTATCTTTTAGGCGCTTTGTCCTCTCCGACAGTAGAGATAATAGGAATGAACTTAGCCTAAACTGTACCTGAAAGAATGATTTTTGTGAAGTCAAAATACTATAGAATATCGTAAATATATCTTTTTTTGCATTCAGGGATGGTAGAAATTGTATTAGGCATGTCCAAAACTAAAAAAAAAAAACTGAAAAAATTCGATTTTTCTAAACTTTAAGTCGTTTGAGGAACCTATAAATCACCTTTGATTGGGCTGAAACGTGAATATTTTAAATCTCTGCATATTTTTAAGAGGTGACGCCTTAAAAAAACTTGAAAATTCAAAAACTAGAGCCAATAGATTGTATTTTCGGAATCAACGCTATCCATATTCTCAAGAATAGTTCTTAATATCCTCCAAACTAAATCACTGTTGTCCAGTGTTATCGAGGATAATAGAAGTTGTGAGATGTGCGACAAGGCACACCAGATTTTTAAAGTGAAAATTGTCAAAAATTGAGAAATAAAAAAAAATTTAAAACAAATAGTCAATGATAATAAAAGCTACAGTATAGTAAATTGTCATTTCATCTCTATGTATTTATTATAAAAATGTTTATTATTACTATGCAATATTTATTTTTTCTCATATGTAAAAATATTTACCTTTATAGTCATGATATCAATTTGATATTTTGAGGCTAAAAAATTCTTTAATTATTTTTTTTAAACTAGTCCGAGTAAAAATGATTCAAAATGATCGAGGGATCCACACGCCCGCAGCAGGTCTGCATAGTGAACCTTTAGGGACATAGGGATATACACGCCCGCACCAGGGACACACATTTTTCTTCTGGTCACTTTCAATCTACTGTGTGTGTCCCTGGTACGGGCGTGTATATCCCTGTCCCTAAAGGTTCACTATGCAGACCTGCTGCGGGCGTGTGGATCCCTCGATCATTTTGAATCATTTTTACTCGGGTATCCAAAAAATGAAGTCATAAGAATTAATAAATTCCATTTGTGCTGTATAATGAACTGAATAGGAATAGAAAAACTTTTAGTTCTAAACTTATTAATTTGTTTTTTTAATACTAGTATTTCGGTTAGGTAAATTAATACTAAAAACACTAGGTGATAAGTTTCAATATAGTCTATTATTTATTTGTATACTAGTCGCAAAGCCCGCCTTCGGGGGGCTTTCCGCCTAGCCAGGGGGCTGCGCCCCTGGACCTCCTTGCTCGCCTCCGGCGGGCAAATGTATTGCCAATTTGGGATATTTCTTGTTGTAATGCAAGTGTTAAGATGTTAAGGAAGGATCTTGAGTTCAAGTGAGGGTACCGACTGGGTACAGCACAATAGAGTCTATTTATGACTATGCTTAAAGTGTCAGTCGGATGTGTGCTCTCTTCTTTTTTTTTTCAACTGCTGGGTAGCTGCGCCCACAGCGCGTAGTCGTACAACGAGAAAGCTGGTCACAGAGCACAAAAGACGCTCTCTAATTTTCAAGCCAAATTGAAGTTTTTATGTTCCCATATTGAAGAAATTGGATGATAATTAATTTTCCAAAATACTTAAGAGATTCA
Organism: Euborellia annulipes; assembly: GCA_023213315.1. Taxonomy (NCBI): domain Eukaryota; kingdom Metazoa; phylum Arthropoda; class Insecta; order Dermaptera; family Anisolabididae; genus Euborellia; species Euborellia annulipes. The sequence continues at coordinate 2,795 of JAKCPI010027318.1, forward strand.
AATTATTACTACGTTACTCCCTGGCTCAAGTACTATATGTGTACTTAATTTCAAATAAATTCATTGAAAATTGTGGATTTCTATAGAACATATACATACATACATACATTTTTTCCATTTCATTTTCATATAGGCCTATATAGATAGATATAGATTCAATTGATACGTATTCCGTTACTTGATGATATGACTCAAATGATAATAGATTGTAAGTTGATAGTGAATTTATGAGAAAAAAAATAAAAATTTTTAAAAATTCCGGTATGAAATTGCGCTAGGTCTCGTCTATTGGGAAAATTCGGGTATTTGTACTTTACTGTTGACGAATATTAAAAATAACTTTTTTATTTATTCTTAGGAAAAGAAAAATGTGAAAATAAAAGTAAATATTAGGGTCACACATGCGAGGTAATAATAATAAAAATAATAACATATTGAAAAACCATTGTTCTCTATTTTTATACCAAAGCCTCTGTTTTTTATTTTAAATTGTCACTTTTTTTTATGAGATTGTCCTTTGTTGACATATTTCTCGTTAATTTTCACGTAGTAACGTTTGATTCTAATACTGGGAAAGTAATAAAAATTCGTCGGAAATACCATAAAGGGGCGCGAATTTTTTTTTTTTTACTATCAGGTTATTTGACACGAGCCCAATTGGCTTTTTGGTTCGGAAGTTGCTCTACCTTCCTATTGAATCAATGACCCCATTCTCTGATGATGATATTCCAAATGAACAATCACCAGGCGCGCAAGTGAAACGATCTTTTTTTTATTTATTGCGAATAATACATTTCGTTTGGAATTAAAAACACTTTTTTTCATTACATTCAGTGATACTTTCCTTCTCTTTTTTATCATCTCATAATCTCAAAGCTTTATTGTCTGTTGTTTGTTAGATATTTAATGAAATGACAAATGAATGTTTGACAATGGGCCTCTCAAAAAGGGTAACTTTAGTTAATTAACTTTGTTAAATAAAAATAGTAATAAGTTTAAATACATACCATTTAATATTATATATCAAAAGATTTAATAAAGAATGAAATAAATAAATAAATTTAGTTTTTTTAAACTTTTTTTTTTAAGGGGGTTCAGGAGCGACGTCTAAACGTACTTAAAAAAAACTAGACTATTATAAGGAATTTTTCAATGCGGTTTTTTTTTAAATGAATTAAATTCATAAGAGATTATTGGGACATCGAGCTATAATTTTTTAATGACTTATTAAATCGTAATTAATTTTTTTGTTATCAAGCAAATACAAAAAAAAAAAAACAATCTGTCCTAATAATCTTTAATTTTTTTAAATTTAAAAATGAATTTATTGTTATTATTAATCACATATTAATTAAGAAATTTTTAAAATAAGCTTAGATGATTTATTTAAAAACCAACTGACAAATTAGTTCAGCATTCTTGCAACAGTTGGCAGGCTAGTCTCACAGACGATATAGTATTAGCCTATATCTGGCTTATATTTATATATTTTTATAAAAGATACATAATATATAATAACATTTATAAAGTATTTATTGTTAAAGATCAATGAAAATCAACCAAATGCATTAAATATTATTAGCTACCATTCTGACATCTCTTGGCAAATTTTTGAATTACTTGTTTTTTGGGCATACTTTTTATGACACACTACGCCAATTAACATATATAGAGTTAAGAGAAAGTAAAAGTATGCCACAAAAACTGTTACGGGGTTATATGAATGAGCAGGTATTATTTCGGGATACTTGATCATTAGGTATTGTTGGTAAGTTGCTTGAATAAATAAAAGACCGGAAATACCTTTTGTGATATTCAATTTAAGAGGACTTTATGCAGAAAGAGAGCATCCTCCCGGAGGGAATGTTTTTTTATGAACTAATGAGATCACCCCAATACTCTAGGATGTTGCATAATGAGAATTGAAAAATGGAAAATTCACAATTTTCGTAGGCTCTATAAATATCAACATGTGATTTTGTTTATTATTTTAAGAAACAATAAAGAAAGGGGGCCTGGCAGCAAAGAGCAACAATCACTACAATTGTTGCAGACAAGTGATGCCAAGCGAGGCGAAAACTCGGGATTGGTGACCCTACAAACGAGCCAAATCCGCGTGGGTTCTCAAAAGCCTAGCCGAGCCAAAATCAACCATGGTTTGTATAGTCTGAGGCACGAGCACGATCCTTGAGAGCTCACACACGTGCGGATCTGCTCCCGAGCCGAGCCGGACAGAAGACCCAGACAGATCTGCCCCGGCTCGGCTCGCGAGAAGCCACACACATGCGGATTTGGCTCGAGCCGGGATCGCGTACTAAAGTACGGCGTGTATGAGGAGCTTTACTTCAAAGTATAATTAAATTTGCATTTATTATTTAATCCACATTATACCATAAATTCATCACCAGAACAGAAATTCCAACAAGAGGATGAAAATTTAATTTATTATATTAATGATAATAATAATGTCACATTAACTTATCCTTTAAAATTATACAGAAAATTTGTTCTCTTTTATGGAATACTAACTAAGAAAGATGTCTTTTATTCATATTTCAGATAAAACCCTATGAACAACAACAAACTAAAAAGTTTTCGCTCTGAAACTTTACTCAAAACTTCGGAGCTCTATTTTTTGACTCTTTTGATGTATTGAAACATTAAGTCTAACCCTAGATGATTAAAGATATTTTCTTTCGTTGAGGGGAAAAAAAGTACTTTTGTCCTTTGATATTTTCCCTCATTGACGTGATCTCTGATTACTCTCTCCTTTTTAGAATTTCTCTCGCCCAACAAAAACAGTCTTCTTTTTCTCCTCTTTCTTCTGCCGTCTGTTATTTAATCATCACAAATATTTCATTCAAACCAATTCTTAATAAAAACAATCGTTAGTCGACTATTCCATTCGTCTTTGTCTTTTACAAAATATTATTATTATCATGGCAACATTTAAATGGAACAAAAACCTCCGCTCTCTCTCATCTAAATTGTTAACGAAAGACTTTTATCTAAATAATTAGCCAAAAAATTTCCTCTATGAATTAAAACGACAACGTTATTATTAAATATATTTTTTTATGTGCAATAATAATAATACATTTATTATTACAATAATATTATTATAAAACCATTTACCATTTTCTAAATCTTCTCTCTAATTGGCAAAAAGTTTTCCTGAATAAAATTAAAAAGATTCTTTAACGAGACTGTTATTTAATGGCCATATTAGTCTTATTTTTTCATAAAATCTACCAATTTTAAGGCTGGAGCCACACTAGACTGAATGCAACGGAAGCTTTGTGAAATTTCCGCTGCTCAAGTTTACATTCAAAACACACAGCCAGTGACAAACTTGATGGAAATTCCAAAACGGAGAATTCCGTCATAATTTCTCCGTCGATCTCTGTTGAAGCACCAGCGTCCATCGACGCAATTTTACTCTGGGTCCCGTTTTCAGAAGGTCAAAACAGTGCAAAGTAAAGGGGATGCTGACGACGGACATGCGTCGCTGCTTTAGCCGTTGTATTCATTCCGTTCACTTCCGTTGTATATGCGACTATGCACTTGGTAAGAAATTATATAGATCTCGAAAAATTTTTAACGAAATTTTTTTTAATTCGACCCCTCTCCCATTTCTCCACACCTCTTTGGCGCGTGTCAATATCTTATTAAATAAATTTTCATTTACAAAAGGGTATTCTTTTTTCTATTATATATATCTAATAATAATAAAAAATTCTAAAAAGTTTTTTCTCTCCTATGACAAAAGAAAAAATTCATATTAGATCCAAAGAACGTACGTAACGTTATATCGCGCATATTTGCATTTTATGAGCAATTTTGATCAGCAAAAATACCCTTCGATAATATTTATCACCATTTTACCTAATTTGAAATTTTCACTCCATAAAGACGTGTGCAAATCCTTTAGAATAAAAAATATTGGAATTTTTTTTCTTCTTCTTTTTCCTCTTATGAAATATCTGATGGAATATAATTTGCATAGCAAAGTAGTGATGAGAAGGTATGATGAAAAGTTCACATAAATAATCATTGATTTTTTTTTAGCGAATAAAAAAAAAAAAAAATTCGATTTGATTAATGAGGTGACATTAAAAAAGGCAAAGACGTTATCTTAATGTTTGAACTTTGGTACTCATCGTATTTTCAGACATGCACTTAATTAGAATTTAAATAGGCTAGGCATTCTAGAGATCTTTCGGTGCTGATTTAAAACAAACGGGATTAAATAATCAAATCATACATCTTCCCTCTCGGTAAATAATGCAATATTCATATTAAGGTCCTCTCTTAAGTTTATTCTAAGTTAATTTTATTGAATCTTATGATCAGTTTGGGCATGTTTATTATATATGGTATATATTTTATGTTTCTAGTTAAGTTATTTTAGCCATCTACTTATTTTGATGAGTGTGTCTTCATGGGAATGAGTGTAGATGGCGAGAAAATGTGTGTCTAATTCAGGGGTTCCCAACCGGTGTGCCCCGGCACCCAAAGGTGCCGCGAGATATTCAGATAAACAAAAAACAAAAAAATAAAGATGCGAAAAAAGCAAAGTTTTGCAAAAAAAAAAAGGTCAAATGATTTTAACGAAAGCGGCAAAAATTTTCCAGAGTGCGGTAAAAATTTCGTTTTCCTAAAAAAAAGGTAAAATGATTTTCACGGGAGGGAAAAAAATTTGCCGCAGGGCGGAAATAATTTCGTTTTGCTAGGGAAACTAGGGGGAAAAAAAGGAAGGGTGCCCCAAGTGTGTAATGTTATTCCCAACTCACCTTTGGGGTGCCGTGGAATTCAAAAGATTGGGAAACGCAGGTTTAACCTCATAGAAATGACTGTAGATAGCGCTGACGTCGTTATATATAAAATGCACGTAACGGTCCCTTAGAGGTTAGTCCACTTGAATCGGAGCAAGTGCACACTACTTGAAAACGACTGCAGAATAAGCAGTCGGAACGTTGTACAGTATTTATATTTTTTTAATAAATAATTAATACTATACAATGGTATATAATTAAAAACGCCCATAATAATAATATTCAATAATATAAACCACAAAAGCTTTAATAAACACATTTGAGAAAAAAAATATATAGGCTAATATCAAGTGGACTAACCTCTAAGGTACCATTTACTCAGGGGAGTAGCCAAGTGAGAGAAGGGGGACATAACAAAACAAGATTTAATTTTTTCTTTTTGACAATTTTACTCGAAAGTCAAAATTTTATTGATATCTTTTCATAAATATAACAAACGTCACGAAATAAATATCGCGCAAAGCCTGTTCATGTTCACCTTGATGAGGAATAGTCAGGGTAAGCAAGACTAAGCACTGACAAAACTCAGATGGGAAACCCAAAAAAAAAGAGTATTAAACATCGATAAAATTAAAAGTACAAATTCCCTTAATAACTAATTGATATTACGATATTTTTCTTATTATTTAGAATCTGGCAGTGAACTTAATTAATAGGACTATTTACATTAATAATAAAGTTTAAATAGAGACTAAGATTAATGCAATTGTGGATATCTTTTGGACAAAGTAAGTATTATCTGCCCCGGAGTCAAGATTGACATTTTGTTTTCAAAATTAAGGTTTTTTTTTTTATTTAAATAAGAATATTTTTTCCATAGATTAGACTATTATATTAATAAAGGATATTAAAACTTTTCATTTTAAAAATTGAGAAGATAAGCAAATATTTAAATTATAATATTGCATTGCAATGTCTATATAATTTTCCCAACGAATGGATCCCCTTCAAGTCTTTTTGAAGGGGTTGGGGAGTCCCCCATTCAGCCAGTCTAGTTACGGCGTCGCTAATCTTATTGAAATTTAATTAAAATGCTCACTCAATATGTTATATGAGATACTTGAAAGAATTAATGAGTAAGCTGAACGAGGAAAAAAAATCGCTAATGAAAAAAAAAACGTCTGATAGAATTTTTAGAATAAACTCTTAAACAAAAGCACTAATTTAGAATTTAATAATTTAAATTTAATGAATTTTTAGACATAAAATATACTGTATAATAATATATTTATAGGATAGATACTAAGAGAGATATAAGTCAGTGTCTTTTTAACACCTATTAAAAGTTTCACATCTCTTAAGAAAGGTGTTATAAAAGTTATATATTAAAACAGAAACAAACTTCTAATATGCTGGTTAAAAGATATAAGATTAATGGGACTATCACGTGACGTTATATTAGAATATATATATATAGGAATAAAACTGGTGTAAAACCAAAGTCGAAATCAGGTTAAGAAGGGGGGGGGAGGTATGTTGCCAATAATCAAAAGATTTTATTATTTTATTAACTTTTGTTATCAATTCGAAAAACTGTTATGTTGCCGAATTTATTCCAAGAGTTAATATTTATTGATAAGAACCACATCAAAAACGTTGGGTTTTTAATTTATCGTTTTTCACATATTTCACACTTAGAGAGAGAGAGAGAAACATAATTACAAATTTTTTTTTTTGTCTCAGGAGGACTAAAATCCTCCGTTTCCTCTAGACCAGTGTTTCCCAACCTTTTGAAGTCCACGGCACCCCATTGGGAATAACATTACACACTAGGGGCACCCTTCCTTTTTTTTTCCCCCAGCAAAGCTAAATTTTTTCTCCACTTTGGAAAATTTTTGCCGCTTACGTTAAAATCTTTTGCACTTTTTTGCAAAACTTTATTTTTTTATTTTTGGTTTATCTAAATATCTCGCGGCACCTCTTAGCCATTCTCGCGGCACCCTTGGGTGCCGGGGCACACCGGGGGGGGCCGACTTTTTTCAAATTGTTTAATATAATATGCTTTTTTTTATTTTTTTTATATCATTTGGTATCCAAATGATCTAAATAAATATTCATCGGACTGCCTGGAATCCGAATCCGGGCCCTGTGGCCTTTAAGACTATTATTATTGACATTTGCCAACAACACTAGCTTCTCGGCCATGGGAGGGGGGGGGGGTTTACATCTTTATTAATTTTATTGATAAAATTGACAGCGACTTTTAGCCAAAAACAGATGAATATTCACTAATATGTATTTCACCTTATGAAGCTGAAAATTTGTTTATCTATCTCAGGGCTCAAGGATGATAGAAGTAATATTTATGATTTTTTTTGCCATGGCAACCAATCTCCTTTCTATGAAGTAGAAGAATAAAATGCAATGTGCCAGAACCCTATAAAATATTTAGATACGTGTATATAAACACAATAAGTCCCCTCAACATTTGACGTAAGAGATCCTGGTGGCGGCATTCTTTGACGATCCCAAGGTCGTTGACTTAAAAATAGTTTAAACCTCATTCAAATCAATTTAATTTTGCATGACCACAATAATTTATCATAAAATAAAAATAGCAAGAGCTATTTAGTGAATGATTTAAAATCAATAATTTCCTCCTCGTGGCATGATTTCATTAATTTCTTTTTACTTCTTTTTTATGAATGAAATTTTTATTTTTTTTTCAATTATTATTATTCTATAGAGAAAAAAAATATTTTTCTGTCAAGGTTTGGAATTTTAACTTTTTTATACGGATTGCGTTTTAATTAAGATTTATTATTATTTTTTTATTTCAATTATTCAATAAATTCTTTCATGAACGATAAATATTTTATTAACGTTCTAGTCAATGAACGACAAAGATTTTAATAATAAAAAATAAAATTATTTGTCTATACCAATGACTTTAAATCTTTTTTAGAATCACGTCATTGACGTAAAAAAAAAAAAATTATATTGGTATAAAATAAAAAGAAATGCAGCTAGGTTTTTTTTCTTTTTTATTAATCATAGCACTTAGGCTGACGTTTCGACCCCGGTAAGGGTCATTTCAGAGCTGCAATATACAAACGATTCTACACGATCTTCACATATATTATGACTAGCTTCCATGGTAATTGGGTGCTAAAAATGTATTTTTAAGTTAAATTCAACTATACTGTTAATTTATATGACAATATGTTGAGGGGGGTGGCGTCATTTGGTGGGGGGCAGGGGGTCATTTGCCCCCCCCCCCCAAGGGCTCTGATTTTTAAAAATTTTATATTAGGCCTATTTTAAATAAAATAATACAAAATATACCTGCGAGTATATAAATTGTACAAAATTAAACAATTAATTTAGATAATTATCTTTTAGCCATATTTGAGTATCTATTTGTAAGTAAATTTTAAGAAAAAAAAATGTTTGCCCCCCCCCCCCAGATAAAGTTGAAATGACGTCACTGGATGAAGTTCGTGATTGACGACCGACAGATAAAAATTAAATTAAATATTTTTTTTTTATTTTATCTACTGGCTGAAAAGTTCCTTCGGATCCTGATTATGACAATATAATTTTGTAAAAATCTAATTAAATTATTTCCTTTACCTCCGGCCTCTTGTTAATCGGAATCAGTAATAAAAAAAATTTATTTTTTTCAACTTTTTTTTAGTAGGCCTAAATCGGCTCTCCTGAAAATTTAGTCCAGTGAAGATTTGGTACCTTTTCATGTGAACGGTCACATATAATTAAAAAAATAAATAAATAGAGTGTGATTGATTTAATAAAATTTGTGTCTTTTGAAATAAATAATTGAAAAAGGAAAATGCACTTAAGTATTGAGGACCCTTTCAAGATTATTTTCCCCTGATAATCAATTCAGAAGGCCTCACCAAGGGGAAAAAGAAGGGATTTAGATTTCAAAGTCAAAGAGAGAACCAGATGGTCACCAGAGAGATCCATTCGAATAGAGAGCAAAGTAGCTTTGGAACAAATTGGCAAAAAAGCCAATATAGCCACCGTAAATAATTTGTTCGCTAGATACATTTATAATTTTATATTCGATGAGAACAATGCGTTTAAGCTAATTAATTAAGTGAAAATAGCATGAAAGGAGATGAAAATTTCTAAAGGAAAAATTGATGAAAAAATAGATACCTATCCATTCCATATTTATAAATTCCGATAAAATTGAAGGTTTGTTTAAAAAAAAATCGAAATTTTTAAATTATTGAAAGAAAATTCATTAATGGAATTTTTTAAGCAAATTAAATATATCTGGAAACTAGATGACTGCTAGAGCTTTGATAAAGAAGGGAACAGCCAAAAATAAAGCCTCTTTAATAAATTTGAGCCGAAATGTCTCAAAATTTATAATAAGAATCGGAGAGGCGTTATTTTTTTCCCAAACTATTGATGTTAATCTATATTATTTATTATCATATCATCATACTATAATATAAAGCTCTAGCGGCTGACTTCCTGTCCCTGTGTGTATGTGCCTGTTCTTTCGCTGATTGGCTAGAGTTACAGGAAGTGGAGCGGGAGAGGGAAATTTGAAAATTTCCAAACAGTGAGCAAGAAGACGAGCAAGGGGGTCCAGGGGGCGTAGCCTCCTGGCAAGTGGTAAAGCCTGCCGATTGACCAGTGGCATACAGAAAAAAAAAATCTGGAGTGACAAGCACGGTGCACGACTTTCTCTTACCGAAGGGTAAGAAAAAGTAAGAGAAGGGTAAAAACTTAACTTATTCCTATGAAGCACAAGAGTAAAGTAGGCTTCAAAAGATTTCAAGGTCAAAATGAGAATATACATTTTAAAGTGCATGTAAAGAATAATTGATCTTTGAATTTTAATCAAAATCATTGGAGCGAATTTCAAGGAAATCGAAAAAAAACTTAAAAAGTGCATCAATATAGTACCTAGTACTTTTTAGCCGATCATGTTCAAAAGCTTATTTTGAGTGTCCGGGAGGGTACTTTACTTAAATATAAAATTTCAATTTAGTAGCTCAATTCCTTCATGTATAAAATCACACACAGACAGAATATTTGCGGAATCCTGTCTAAAGAAAAAATTTGAAATGGATTACAGATCACTCACCCTAACCGTATCTAATTAAAAATCTATAATTTTTTTTTCTAAAAATATTTTATATCAAGTAATCCGTTCAATTTACGAGAAGTGTTTTTTTTTTTTTTTGTTTCTTACTCCCAGTTTTAAACGAAAATTTTTTTTATGTTTTTGTTTTTAAAGGGGCATAAAACGGGAAAATAAAAATCTCAATTCACTGTAGATATAGAGGAAGAGAGCCAAAGAGCTTAATTTTATACATTTCTATACGTAGACATATTAGGTATTCCTAGATTATTCCACTACTTATTTTATGACAGCTCTGATTTAACTTTAATTTAAAAATTATTCGTTTATCAACTTAGAGGTATTGATATTAGAAAGAAAAATGTATTTGATTAAGGGAAATTTATTAGAGTTGAATTACAACTGTCTTAATTGCTTGATCAACTCTCACTTGACTTCTGGAGGTATATGTGTTTAGGTAGAGCCCTAGATAGAGAGAGAGAAAGAGACCCCGCCCTACCATTGATCGTTCAAGTAGTGACGAGAGGCTAGGAGGCCAAATTCATTTGCTACATGATGTAGTATCTGCCAACCAATACTACCCTCTACAGACTATCAACAGCATAAAAATGCTTTAATTAAAGGGTGGGTTGGATTCAAATAAAAACTCCAAATGAATATTTTCTTTTTAATGAAAACCGCAAAAGAATTAATTAAG
>JAKCPI010027319.1:0-14083 GCA_023213315.1 Euborellia annulipes
TTAAACGAATGAGTATTTTGCTCGTCATGAATGTCAAGACTGAAAAATAGGATGACAGCTGCTGTCTTAAAGGATAAAAGATGGAAAATTCAAAAAAAAAAAAAAACATTAACAAAAAGTAGAAAATAAAATTAACCCCCCATCTCGCTCCCCCTCGCTCTGCCGTGCCCTTAAAGACGACTCCTCTGCATGGAATACAACCATATATCAAGTTGTTATTTCAGAGGATTAAAAAAGATAACAAGAGATTAAATAAAAAAATATTTTAGTATTTTTATAACATAGCTACAATATATATACAATAGCTCCATTCAATCCTAATATTATAATGTTAATTTTTTTTTTCTCAAGTCAACGAAATATCTCTCCTTTTGATGTCATTTCTATTTTGTTAAGAATTTATTAAAAATTCACATAAAAGATGTTTTAAAAGATATATAATTAAAATTTTTATTTAAAAAATATTGTCACATATAAATCACAAAAGATAATTTTTTGAATCTGTTGCTGCGCTTTCAAAAAGTTTTACAAATACAGATACCTCCGTTTTTCGATACTAGCGTTATTAAAAATTACCTTAAGAAATTATGTGCTCTGCGACCGTACCCGAAGCTTTTGAACAAAGAGTACTAGTACTTTACTGATGCACTTTTTCAGTTTTTTTCGATTTTCTCAAAATTCGCTCCAATGATTTTGATTAAAATTCAAAAATTGGTTATTTTTTAGATGCTCTTTCATCTCATTTTGCCCTTGGAAATCTTTTTGGAAGCACACTTTACTCTTGTGCTTCAATGGAAAGTTAGGAGAAATGGTTGTCATAGTAACAAAATATAAATATTTGCCTTATAAATTTTATTACACTTTGAAGCCCCCGAGTTTGGCGTAGTAGTAGGTAGCGTGCTAACCTCCTATACCAAACGTCGCGGGTTCGGACCCAGGCAGTCCGATGATTTATTTAAGCCATTTGGATACCAGATGGCTTAAATAAGAATGCCTGGACCCCATATATGTATATTAAATCAATAACGGGTAAAGTCTTAAATGGCCTGAGTTGCCGAAAAGACTGTGTGAATGGGTGTGTGAAATTGAGGGTGAATGAGAAAAAAGTGTGAATGTTTTTTTAATAAAAAAAAAAAAAAAATTATATTATTGAAGTAGAAAGTAAATATATGTTGACAAAAAAAATTTTGGTGTGACAAGCACAGAACCCAACTTTCTCTTACCTCTGATGTTGTGCGACCAGTCACACCAGATTTTTATATTATTTTTCGAGTCATTATTTAAAATAATTTTTTATGTTTTTTCCATTTTCTTTTTTTATTCGAGGACTACCATTACACCATCGCTACCATCACTGGAATGTTGAGAATTCTTGGGATGTCTTGTTGTGTGGTGCTTTCTCCATTTCTCAAATCTAATCTATAATATAGTAGCTGTTTATTTCTCAGAATCCTTAAAAATATTATCAATTCCCATTCTTGTGAAACGGCAAGAGTAAGTTGGTTTTCAGGATCAATCATTAATATACAATAACATGACAAGAAAGAAATATGTAACTTAAAAAATTTATACACAGGCTGTTTGTTATTCAGGATATATGAAGCCGCTTAATGGGTGCACAAAAGAGTTTTCTTAAAAATGATAATTAAATATGTATCATCTTGGTGTCATTGTCTATGATAGTGGGTGGTGATGGTGGCGATGCTTGTCGTGTGGTTCGTGAATCGGCGCCCGAGTGAGCCAAATTGGCATTTGGCCAGTCTGAGGGTTTTAGAATGGCGAGCCAAAAGACATGGAGCCAACCAATGCGCAATCGAAAGGGATGCTGGATGGACCGGCCCACCCCTTCCATGCCATTAGAGAGAACCCTTGGGTGGCCAGCCCTTCCTTCTTCATTGCTATGCAACTTTTTCAAATGGACAGCATTGATTTCCAACCGACAGTGATTAATTGCCTGTCTCGCTCGCTTCTCTTTCGCGACTAAAATCAAGTTTATTTCAATTTATTTTAAATTTTTTCTAAACACCACACATCTGTTGATAATGTGAGAAGAGAATCCTTTAAGAGTTGTGATTTTTTATATAAGAGTTTCTCTATTGATGTATTTAAAAAAAAAAAAATAAAAATCTGGTGTGACTAGTTGCACAATACACACCTTTCTCTTGCCTTCGGTAAATGTTCTGTGCTTGTCACACTAGATTTTTTGTGTCGACATATATTTAGTTTTCCAACGATATGTTAGAATTAAAGATGTAAATTTTTTTTTTTTTTTCATTTATTTGCCCTTTAGCCGTAGGCCATCTGGCTACAAAATCTGGTTACAAAATCATACATTCATTATACAAAACTTATTATGTATACAATAGTAACAAAAAATCAACAAATATTAATACAAAAACTGGACAAAAAACAAATCAATATGAATTGAGGGTAAAATGAAAATATACATTTGAAAGAGCATCTAAAAAATATTTGATTTTTGAATTTTAATCAAAATCGTTAAAGCCCGCCGAAAGCGGGCTTTGCAATTAGTTTTACTATAAGAATAAAACAAAAGTGGGCTTCTGCACTACAAAAATAAGCCATTTAGCCGAACGTCAACAAACTGACCCTAACCGATGCAACCGGTTTTTAATTCTTTTACTTTTTCAATTTTCTTTAATAAAGTCTAAATAATGTTTGAACTAAAGGTTAATAGTAAGATATAAATTTAATTTAGATTTATTTCCTTCATTACCTTTTTTTTTTTGGATTTTGTTCATTCGTACACTCTCTTTTTTTTAACCCCTGATAAAACTTCTTGTGTTTTAGTTCAAAAGATCTCAAGGATCACTTGTGGAATAAACAAAAACAAAAAAATAAATAAATAAGTACAGGATAATTCAAAACTATTTCATTCATGAATGCCTCCTTACAACGCTTTTCTCTCTTTTTCTCCTTTGATAATGCTCTAAAGATGAATATTCTCAAAAATTATACCTAGACTTTAATTTTTTTCCTTTTTTAGTTAAAAAAAAAAAAGTTTAGCAAATTTATCTTACTTCTATCAAATAAAGTAAAAATCTTTATAAGCCGGAACGGTTTCGGTAAACTAAGTCCCTTTTTCCCCCTAACACTTCTCAGCATTTAGAATTGGTCGTTGATTCTGTGAAAAGTCAGACGAGAGAAGGCCTAAGGAGAGAACAAGTTAAAATAATTCAGATTAGATAAATTGAAACGATTTTTTTTTTTTTTTTTTTGTGTGTGTGACAAGTTCATCCAATTTAGTTTAGTTGTAACGAATCAATTAATTTAAACTGAGGGTGCTCGTAAACTTTTGATTTAAAGCTGCTGTTCAAATTGAACGAAAATTTATAGATTAGTGGATGAAACTTTAGAGAGTTGCGCGTTCTATTTTCTATCTCCTTCTATCCCTATGACTTAGTATTGTATATCTATGTCTCCCACTCTATTAAAACAAATTGACTATTAAAATGTATAAAATGTTTAAGTTCATTTGATGATAGATCAATGGGAGAGGGGCTCCTAATTTATAAATATCCTCCCAAACATTTCGGATTAATTAAATTTGAATGAAAATTAATTATTTTCTTGCTTTACAAATATTTAGATTTGGGTACAAATATTGGATGAAAAATTTAGAAATTTAATTATGAAAATTAATTTAGTTTTTAATTTGAAATTTGTTATAACCAGAGATGGATCGCGATCACTGGCTTTAATAAACAAATCCCTAAATCCGATTCGATCCAGGATTTAAATACAAATTCTCCCAAATATCTAGGATAGGAACCATACCCCAAACCTTGGAAAATTCCTAAAAAAAAAATATTTGCTGATGGGAACTGTTTCCAAAAAAAAAAAAAAACGATCGAATGTAAAAAATTTTCCCTCGAGGTTCTCCGGCTTGATTTTGTTTCTGAGGAAAAACATTTCTAAAAAACTTCGAATGAAAGCAATCAATCTCAAAATCTAGAAATTCAATTCCAGATCTGGATTTAAGATCTAGATCCTATTTTTGAAAATCAGATCGGATTGGGCACCAAAATCTTTCCATTTCAGTGAATCAGCGAATTGGATCGAGATCCTTTTTCCTGGTTCAGTGTTGGCAGACGTACAATAATTATTGTACAGCGAGCATCACAATTAAGTCCCCAACTGATAGCTAGAGCCTTAAGTATATGGTATAGTATATAGTGTAAAGTCAAATAATTTTAATGACCGAAATGGTAAAACGTAAAATCTGGTAGAGATGATTTTATTTTACCTTTTCAAATTTAAAATTGTTTCACCATTTACCATATACTATACCATATACTTAAGGTTAAAGCTATCAGGTGGGGACTTAATTGTGGCTCTCACTGTACATGTACCATAATTTCATGATCTCTTCAATCTTCAATCCTAAGCGTACAATCTTTAGAAATGATAGTTGTTATAAAAATAAAATAATTTCTAGAAAAATTTTTCAAGTATTGTGTATTTTCCCTCAATAAACCTATATGTATCGCCATATTCAAACTACCTGGTGTTTCATAAGTCAGTTTACCGAGTAAGTAAACAACATGACTGGTATTTGGAGTGGTGGCATCGCAGGCCCATATTTTTTTAATGACACTGTTCTTGGAAATTCATATCTATGTGTAGTGTAAATTCAGTTTCAATTAAATTACAATATAAATAAAATTGATTTATTATTTTCTTCTAGCAAATACACTTACTCGGTAAACTGACTTATGAAACACCCGGATTATTTTCAATAACTAATGCTTTGAGATAGAAATTCAATATAATTTTATAATTTATTGTACAATAATTTTATTGTAATTACAATAATTTTCCGGCCCTGATTCAATAATTATTTTTCACGGGTCTGCCAACCCTGGCCTGGTTATAACTGTGAACTATAACTAACTAACTATATTATCTGCCTGAGCGATAAAGATATATAGGCCCCTATTTTATTAATCAATCTTCAACTCTAATCCTATAGGCTTCTTCGTTTTCACTAGGATTCGAATTTTGTTTTTTATTTCGAAATTGTTTTTCGAATTTTAACTTATATAGAAACTTCAATCGCATATATCACATTTCGATTTCTAGTTAGAGTAGTTTTGTGATAGTGGAGAAGGAAATTAAATATGTCGACCTCGCTTTGTGGATAGACAAGAAAATTGTAATTCAGAATCCTAGAATCAACCCTCCACCCCCACCTCTCTCGACGGAAATGGAAAATTTATACCATTATCATACAAAAAAAAATTTTACTCTGCGACTTTGATGTCGTATTTAGATTCGAATGAAAGAAATAGAGATATTTTCTCTTTGAAATTTAAATAAAAAAAAAAAAAAAAAATGTTTCATATTAAAATAAAAATTCAATTTTTCCGTATGGATAAAAAACAAAAAAAAATTTTTTTAGATGAACGGAATTAAGGAAATTAAATAAAAAGAATGGGCAAAAAAAGGAAGGAAAGTGAGTTAATTCTTATCCCCAGCTTGAGAAGTCTTTGACAGGAAAGAAAAAAAAAATAGAAAATCAAAGAGAGGTAATGTCTTTGTAGAGATATAATAAAGGAAATAAAAAAAAGAAGAAGGGAAGATAAACGAAGAATGCTAATTAGAGGGAGAAATTAAATCGCATAAGGAAAGAAAAAAAGATGTATTATTAATTTCAACCCTCCCTTAAAATGAAATAACTTATTTTTTATCAGTCAGTGAATTTAGTACAGTATATGGAAAAAAGAATTGTAAAAAAATAAATAAATTTGAAATTTTTACTTTCTCTTACCTATATATATATATATATACACATACTGTATATATTTAGAAAAAAGTATTTCATTCATTACAAAAATTCGATGTCGAGATTTTGACGGATATACACGTTTTGATGTTCTCTGTCTCCAAAAAAGAGGGTTCCACAAAATAGTCTATCTGGGTCAAAATAAAGCATGAAGGAAATGAGCTTTGGGGTTGAAATTTTATATTTTAGTTAACTTACCTAATGAGGCTAGAACATAAGCTTTTAAATAAAATCAGCCTTAAAGTACTAGTACTTTACTGATGTACTTTCTCAGTTTTTTTCGATTTTGTCAAAATTCGCTTTAATAATTTATTTTTTTGATGCTATTTAAAATGAATATTGCCCGTGACCCGTGGCTCAGAGAGAAGACATGAGCTTCTCATGGCGAGGTCCTGGGTTCGCTTCCCGTCCCAAGCGAGAAAACTCATTTCATTTGAATTGACTACAAATCATTTGAAATAAATAGGAATGGGGGTATATTCTCATTTTGCTTTCAAAATTGTTTGAAACATACTTTACTCTTGTACTTCATAGGAAATTTAAGAGAAATGGTTGCCATGGTAACAAAATATAAATATTTTTCTATATTTATAAATTGTAACACAGGGGTGGTCAAACTCGGTTTGTTTACATTTTTTCCATTCCAAGAGAGTGACGTCATGGAGCTCCTCCTTTTGTAAAATATCTTTCGGAACAAACCATTTATAAATATTTATATACGGCATATTATTAATAAAGCAGTGTAAATACCAGGGTCTAAATTACTTTAATCAGAAACTATACAATTTGCAAATAAAACAAAATGAATGTGAACTAGGTTATGTGCAATCAACATCGCTGCCAAATACAAGCAAAGAGGAGCTTCATGACGTGGACCAATCAAAAACTGTGACCGGAAAATTGTTTCTTTACTAGTTTCTGGCCAACCTTTGATTGTACATTTTCATCCATCAGCGGAAACTAAATATATGTCGACATAAAAAATCTGGCGTGACAAGCTCCGAACACAACTTTCATTTACCGAAGGTAAAACAAATTTGTGTGCTGTGCCACCAGTCACACCAGATTTTTATTAAAGAAACAATAGCAAAATTGAAATTAATAATCTCTTAATTTTCATAAAAGGGCGGAGGGGGAGGGGGAAGAAAAAGATTCTAATCCTGCTTATTTTAATGAAAATTAATTGTTTTTATAATTACGATATATATTTTTTGGTAATTATTAACCACCTATTAAAACATGAATAAGTTCTCTATTTATTAGAGGTATTTTCTCATCAAAAGAGAGGGAGAGAGAAAAGGCAGCGTCCGGATGCTTGTGTGTTAGATGGAAACTATTGCGTTTAATTGAGTTTAATTAGAGGCATCATGATTAGTTTGATGTATTGGTGAGGGGGATCCCATGGACTTTACAGTGTTATAACGAGGATTTCATCTCATAGTATAGGTTTTTTTATTATCTCATGATTAATATAAATTTTTATTTAATATTTATTTAATTAAATTTTATTATCTCATGATTAATATAAATTATAAAATCTTTTTTTTATCATTATTATTATTAGTCATTCCCACTGCCATTAGACTTCAGAAATAGGCCTGTATAAGAAAGGAGTCCCCAAAAACCTTATAAAACCTTTATACTTTTTTTTTTACTCTCGTGAATAAGATTTTTAAATTGTTATTATAACATTTATTTTAAATTATTATCTTGGACAGTGAGTCAAATCTCTCTTCTGGTGCTAATTAATTAATTAAATCGCTTCCTGTTTCGAGAGAAATTTTTTTTTTAAATATATTAGGGATGAGTTCTAAATGACCTCAAAAAAAGTCCTTTAAAATATTCTATAAGCCTATATATTATACTTCTTGAGTAGCAAATACTTTCTTTTGCTTATATATATAGAGAGAAAGTATTGGTTTCAAGTCAAAAATTCTATAGTTAAATTTTGATGGAAATACACGTTTTGAGGTCCTCTGAGTCGAAAAAATGGATCCCGCGAAATGGTCTGTCTGTGTATGAACAAAATATCTCAAAGAATGAAAATAGCCAGGATTTAAGTTCGGTAGGCCTACTCATGAAGCTTTTGAACAAAATCGCCCAAAGAGTACTAGTATTTTACTGATGTAGGCTACTTTAAATTTTTTTTTTTTTTTTTTTTCAAAATTCGTTTTAACAATTTAGATTAAAATTCATAAATCAGTTATTTTTTAGATGCTCTATAAAATGTATATTCTCATTTTACCCTCAAAATTGTTTGACGCACACTTTACTCTTGTAATTCATAGGAAAGATAGGAAAAATGGTTGCCAGGGTAACAAAAGATAAATATTCACCTCCGTTTATAAATTTTACATCTTGAATTTTTAATATATTGGCGGAAACTAAATATATCTCGACACAAAAAAATCTGGTGTGACAAGCACAGAACACAACTTTCGATTACCGAATGTAAGAGAAAGTTGTATGCTCTGCGATTAGTCACACCAGATTTTATATATTCTAATATTAAAGCCTGTATGAATAATTTCTTAGTTTAACAAGTCATTTATTTAATAATTTTTAAAAGATGAAAATCCTTACTTTGACGTGCATACTCTAATTTGTTTTAAAAAAATTTACATAACGTCATTCTAATATCGGAGATAAAGTAAAGAAGAAAGTTTTGTGATGAGTCTCCATATAAATAGATCTTCTCCCGCCCCCATCCCCATCCCCCTCCCCCCCTTCACCCCTCCGGAGTTTTATTCGGGAAGAGTAAAGGTGATTATTTAAGCGGTTTTCCGAACAAAACGAAACAAAATGTATAAAGTTGTTTACACTAATTGCGACAACAAGTGTAACTGTTAACATCCGTGTAGCTCAGAGTGAATAAAATTTTATTTAACAAAAATAACTTCAATAGCAAAATAGTAGGACTTTTCTTGAATAAATTTATCGTTAGTTATTGACAGCTCATTAATTACGAATAAGCAACAAATCACATTCGGTTTATGAGTGAGGTCAGTGAGGGTGGGGGGGGGGGGACTATGGGTTCAAATAACTCAAATTAAAAGCTTGTTTTACTGTTTATCTGATGACACATTCGTTAAGTGTAAATACATGTAGGCTATATACTAACAATAAGCTTTTACAAAATCTATACTTGTCATCAACAAACAAACATCCAAACTTGTATGTAATTTTGCAAATATATCATTATTTTTCAACATAATAATTATAATATTTATTCCTGATACGATTTAGGTTCTAATAGCATTTTGATGATCATTCATGAATTATGGATAATTATGTGCAGGAGCAGTCAATAAAAAAGACTCTGTATTCTGGTTCTAATCTCGGAGACGTTTCGGTTATAATTAAAAGAACCGAAACGTCTCCGAGATCTAATTAAAAAAACGAAAACGTCTCCGAGATTAGTTCTAATTAGAACCGAAACGTCTTTGAGATTAGTTCTAATTAAAGAACCGAAACGTCTCCGAGATTAGTTCAATTAAAAGAACCGAAACGTCTTTGAGATTAGTTCTAATTAAAAGAACTGAAACATCTCCGAGATTAGTTCTAATTAAAAGAACCGAAACGTCTCCGAGATTAGTTCTAATTAAAAGAACCGAAACGTCTTCGAGATTAGTTCTAATTAAAAGAACCGAAACGTCTTTGAGATTAGTTCTAATTAAAAGAACTGAAACGTCTGAGTTAGTTCTATTTAAAGAACCGAAACGTCTCCGAGATTAGTTCTAATTAAAAGAACCGAAACGTCTCCGAGATTAGTTCTAATTAAAAGAACCGAAACGACTTTGAGATTAGTTCTAATTAAAAGAACTGAAACGTCTCCGAGATTAGTTCTAATTAAAAGAACCGAAACGTCTCCGAGATTAGTTCTAATTAAAAGAACCGAAACGTCTCCGAGATTAGTTCTAATTAAAAGAACCGAAACGTCTTCGAGATTAGTTCTAATTAATAGAACCGAAACGTCTCCGAGATTAGAACCAGCATACAGAGTCTTTTTTATTGACTGCTCCTGCCCATAATTATCCATTTACATCATAGTCACTACTTTGAAATAGAATTCATTAATTATTCCAAGATTCTATCTCTAAATAGGAAAATCTCGATTGCTTAACTCTCATTTATGAGTCCGAACTTAGGAATGGGTCCTTTTCTTTCCCCTTTGGACAAAAAAAAAAAAAAAAAAACATTAATATTCTAGGCTAATTCAAATTAAAAATATTCGAAACACCAGTAATGTTCTTTGTTTTTAATATTAAAAAAAAAATTTCCAATTCTTATCAAACTCCCGAGAAGTTTTTTTTTCTCTAAAGCGACCATCCGAACGAAGAGAGTAAAGTTCGGAGACTTAAAGGAAAATGGTAGAGGGTGAAGGGGGGGGGGCTGATTATTTATCTTGTCTATTCAAAGCCACGAGTCTTTCTTATTTGAGATAAAGTCTCAAAGACAAGAGAGAGAACATAAGTCGGAGTTAGAGAGGGACTTTGTCACAGCGACTGATTGTCTCTTGTTCCTCAGGGAACATGTTTGCAGCAAGGAGGACAAATTAAGACAGAGACACAAACATACACTCAAAATAGTTCTGATTTTTTTCTTATCTATCTTTTTATTTCTCTTACATATATGTTATATATAGAGAGAAAGTATTGGATTCATGTCGAAAATTCGATGTCAAGATTTTGATGGATCTTCACGTTTTGAGGTCCCTGAATACCCTGAATGGTTTCGGACACGGTCTGTATGTCTGTGTGTATGTCTCAGTAAGAGAAAGTTGTGTGCTGTGCGCAGTCACACCAGATTTTTAATTTATTATTTAAGCTAAGTTTATATAAATTCAATCATTAGGGAATTTCGTTTGTTTTTCCGAAAACGTATTTTTTTAATTATTATAATACTAGTCGCAAAGCCCGCCTTCGGCGGGCTTTCTACCTAGCTAGTGAGCTGCGCCCCCTGTACTCACTTGCTAGCTTCCTGCGTGCTCTCTTCTTTTTTTCAACTACTGCGTAGCTCCTCCCACAGCCCATAGTTGACTACCCAGAAAGCTGGTCACAGAGCAACTAACTGCCTCTCTAATTTCCAAGCCTATTTGTAGATTTTGTGTTCCTATATTGAAGAAATTTGATTATAATGGTCGAATGATGATGGATATAAGTGGAATTTTCCAAAATATTTAAGACATTCAAATTATTACTAGGAACGGTTACCTCCTGGTCCATGTACTATATGTGTATTTAATTTTCAAATAGATTCATTGAAAATTGTGGATTTCTAAAGAACATATACATACATACATACGTTTTTCCCATTTCGTTTTTAATATTCTGATTTTATAGATAGATTAGCATTGACCCTTGTCACAAAAGTATCCTTTCTAAAAATAATTCAAGTGACAAAATTTTATTATTTAAATTATATTGGCTTCCTCGTTGGTTTAACAAATATGGAGAGTGCCTAAATTGCATTAGATGCCGGTAAAGCCATAAAAAAAGATATTAATATTTTTCTTACTCATAAAATTGTTAATATGACACTTTTCAATAATTTATTGGTTTTATGTAGATACTTGTATTTATTCATGTGGGAAATTTAATTTTTTTAGGAAACCAAAAAGAAAAAATCTTTATAGCTAAAAAAAATTTAGGTGTTTAAAATAATATATTATTATTATTATAAATTAAATTTTTAAAAAATTTAAATAGAGAAATGAATAGGAAAGAATAAGAGATTGCTCGCCATAACAAAAGTAACAAGATATAAATATTTTTCTGTTTATAAATTTTAAATTTTGAATTCTAATATATGGGTGGAACTAAATATATGTCGACACAAAAATCTGATGCGACTAGTCCCACTAGATTTGTCAAATTAAAATGATTTTTCTTTAAATTCCCCATTGTTGGCAATTATTTAATAGTACATGTTTGCGTCCTCCCCCCCCTTCTCCCCTCTCTCAACTATTTTGGCCCAAAGATGTCAAAACAATCGCTGCACACCCTGATGAAGGGGCAGGGAAACAGCCAGCTTTGGATCGAGTCTATATGCATTCTCTATGGGGCCAATTTTGCCTTATATTCAATAACATGGTCAAAGAGTCTTCAGTAGAGAGTGAGTGGTATAATAAATGAAGCACCTTCCGTATTAAAAATTTCATTCATTTGGAACATGGCGTTGCTTGGGTTAAACGTCTCTCAGCTGGATTCCTGCGGGGTCTAAATGGCCTTCAATGCCGAAAAAGACCTCAAATTAAATAAAAAAAAATATTTATATTGTCGGAAAGCAAATAGATGTCGACAAAAAAAATATATTGTGAAAAGCACGGAACACAACTTTCACTTACAGATGATAAGAGTAATTTGTATGCTGTGCGACTAGTCATACCAGATTTTTTATTCTCTGGGGATTTTAATTCAAGTTTAAATTTATTTGGGGTCTAGAACCCTTTGGGAGTTAAAGGAAAGTAAAAAAAGCTTTTCATATAAAGAACGACTTTGATTGATCATATTAATAATTGATTGATTGATAATAAAATATCAATATAAAACGAGAAAAACTAATCTGACCTGTTATGTTTTTTTTTTCTATATATTTTCCATTTCAAAATACACTAACTCGGATATAATTTAATTTCGAAATAGATTGATTTGAATAGAATGAATTTTTGTTTCTCTATTCATAAAATGGAGATAATTAATCTAATCACTGACCTCATCTCTTTGGTCAATGAAATGGATTTTGGATTGTATTAGTACAGTATATTAATTATCAAAAAACAACCCGTTTCTTTTAATAATATTATATTTCAACTACTAAATTACCCCTCGAAGTTTTAACGTGAAAATTAATCTTTGTCTTTAATTCATTTTTTTTTATCCCACCTTTAATTTATAACATCAGAGAAGAAAAATTTGTATTTTTCAATTTTAAAAATATGCTTTACATTATTCTCCCCTCCCCACCATTCACCCCCCTACCCCCCTCTTCCCATCCATGCATACAATCTGCCCATTAGAGTTGACATTTCTATGGTTTATTTCCAGAATGGCATCGCAAGGCCCATATATCTGATTTGATTCATTTGAATATCAGAATCTGATAAAAAAAAACCTAACTGCTATTAAACGGTAGATAAAATACATTTCCCTCTCTCGGACATCCATTAGTAGAAAAAGATAAAACAAAAAAAAAAATACTTAGTTTTTTTTTTATATAAAAAAAATTCATCCGCAGATTGTTTTATTTTAAATTTATTCGATAGGGCACTGATTTTTTTTATATGAATGCACTTATCATTTATTTTATAAAAAATATTTTTAATATCAATGTGTTTTCAAGTTTTGTGACATAATGACAAATCCACTTTTTGAATTTCGCTAAATTTTAGAAACAAAAAGTAGTTAGTAGAAGATTTTTACATTGTTATAGTTAAACTAAACCAAACATGAATGTTTGAATCACCTTCTCTAACCAACCCATATAATATTTTTTGAAACCAAACGTATATTTCGATCAAAATCTCGATTTAAAATTTTTGACATGAATGCAATCCTTCCCTCTAAATATTTATAAATACTTGATAAATAGATAGATACCGAAATAAAAAGAACTTCGACGCAAAATCGAAGCATGGAAGCAGTGACGGCGCTAGCTTATTCTCAGTGGGGGGGCAGGAGTGGGGCAAACTTGTCAACAGGGGGGCAGTCAATAAATATATAGGCTACATCAACAGAGAAAAAAAATCTGGTGTGATAGTTACACCAGATTTTTGTGTCGACCTTAGGAACTGACAGAAGTTTCAAATTCGGCCAGTTTCGGCCAAATTTCAGCCAAAACTTCATCCTGCCCGAAACCTGAGTTTGAAAAGATGGGATTATTTATGCTCGTACACTAAAAAAAACGTCGAGTGAAATTCGCACTTAAAAAACATGCGAAATGATTTTCGCAAGAGGGGAAAAAATGGAAATTTTACTAAAAATAAAAGATGAATTTTACATAGGAAATTTTAGAAAAAATTTAAAACAAGTTTCGATTTCGGTCGAAACTAAAATTGAAGCCAAAATTCGGTTTCGGCTGAAAATTTTGTTTCGGTCGGAATCTAGTCGACATAGGCGTATATTTAGTTTCCAACAGTATGGAACATTAGAATTCAAGATGTAAAATATATAAACATGAGAAATTGTTACTATGGCAACCATTTCTCCTATCTTTCCTATAAAGTACAAGAGTAAAGTGTGCTTCAAAAGATTCCAAGGGCAAAGGAAAATATACATT
>JAKCPI010027320.1:0-14423 GCA_023213315.1 Euborellia annulipes
CAACGAAAACAATTTCATAGTGACAAATAAATGGTTTGGTTAAAACGGTTTGACTGAGTCCAATTACATTGACAACGGTAACAAATTTCTTTTTTGATCAATGCTACTAATCTTTAGTCAGAGTCAACAATATCATTTGGTACCCACAAAAAGATTTTATCATTATGACAACTCAAAATTATTTTGTTGCTACTAATAATGGTTTAGTTGAAACATTTATAGTGGAACAACCAAATTTTGCAAAGATTACTAAATTATATTCATTGACGGCTGGCACTAAATATTTAGTAGGCAATAATGGTTAGAGACAACAACTATCATTTAGTATCCCGAAAAACTTTATTCATTGAAACGAAATCATTTTTGTGAAAATTAAAATTAATGCTGCTACTGTTAAAATTTTCTATATTAATTTTACAAACAGTTTTTTCCCAATGTTTTGGTAACAATTATTAAATTAAATACTTAATAATAAAATAATAATAAATAAATTAATTAATTTAATATTATTTAATTCCAAATTTAATTTTTTTCCGAAATATTATTTTTAATTTAATGAAATTTATTATTATTATTTATTATATTATTATTTATTTCTCAAGTAGAAAAACGGATTTTTCTTTAAAATTTTTCTAACGTCTTTTTAACGACATTTATGTAAAATTGAAAAATTGACCGTCTTTCAGACTAATTCAATTGGCTTGCTCCTCTACTTATTAAAAAGTCGCCTTGCTAATTCATATAATGGTACGTCCTGCAAAATAAACACGGCAAGCTTAATGTCGCTATTATTATTTCTTTTGTTACATTTACCATTATGTATTTATTAAAATTCTGATTGGCAATTTTATTTTTTCATAAAAGAAAAGTATTTATATCATGAATGGCGAAATTGCATCAGTTTTACTGAAAAAGAGTGGAAATTTGGAAAAACATTAGAAGAATTCAAACGTAAGTACATAACGATATAATTATATTTTCCTTCTTTTTTATCCATCTTTATTTTTATAATTCATAATAAAGTCAGTAAATAGCGATTTCTTCTTTCAGTCGAAACAATATTAAGATACTGAAAGGAAAAATTCTACTTGAATCTCGTCCGGCCGATAAAAAATTGCAGGATACGAACAAATTTTGTACCAGGTAGTTCGATTAATTGTAGCAAAAGTTATAAATGCCTATCCTAATAGCAGGTACAAAAGAATAATTTTGTTTTCGCCTTTTTATATTGTCATATTTTAAATTACTAATAATGAGTTAATTTCTTGTTTTTATAGAATCTGCAATGATGTATGGGATGGCCTAGGAAAGCAAATGGTAGAACTATTTCCAGTGACATCTCGACTGCTATTATATTCCAGCAATAGGTAAAGAACTAAATCAAAAGATAACAAATCACACACATATCAAAACGAAATCAAGGATAAGACCGACACCTCTCAACACCTCCAAAACTTATTAAAAACGACACCTTTAAACGAAGGTAAAAGTAATTTAAAAGTAATTTATATTAACTAATTTTTAACATTTGTTACTTTTTTAATATTGTCTATAGCCTTCGGGCCTTGATGTTAGGGTTAGCGTGCTGGCCTTGTACATGCCAGAGTCGCGGGTTCCGGACCCAGGCAGTCCGATGATTTTATTCAAGCCATTTTTGGACAAAATGGCTTGATTAAATACTGACCCCCAAAAAAAAAATATATATATACAGGTATATATATATATATTTTTTTTCTATAACTGGAATTATCGTAAAAGCTCGAGTTGCCGAAAAGACTGTGTGCATGTATGTGTGTGAAAAAAGTGTGAATGTTTAAAAAAATATTACTAACTTGTAAGCTTAATAATATATTTTATTTTTATTTATTTTAGATTCTCAAGTGGCTGTTCAATTATTATTCTTGCCACATTATATCGCCCCTAAAAGGCTCCTAAAGGCGCAAAAGAAAATATATCGTTGTTCCATTGGAGAAGTGCAAAAGGATTCTTCAATTTTCGAGCTTCTAATTGTTTTTTTTGACGTCTGCATAAATGATGCCATGTACGCGACTACGTCTACCCTGGAAGCTATTGATATTTGTTTTAAGGCTTTTTTGTTTTTTGAATTTCTCTTATCCAGTTGACAGCGAACACATCTGGACAATCATTTAAAACATAATATACATTTGTGTAACAAAAGTACAAAATAAAAATTAATTTACATTTATTTAAAAAATTACTTTATTTTTTATACCTAAAAATTTTCATGTATGCATATCGTATGTTAGATATAAGTTGATCTTCATTACATCTCATAATCAAGAAAATTGTAAATTTTTTGTTGATAAGTAAATCAATTTTTAAATCTTGTTTTGATTAATAAAGATATACATAAAATTTACAACTTTTATTGAGTATAAAATGTACAGTGAGTGACAATATTAAGTCCCATCCATGCGTTTACACTTGTGATTATTTCATTGTTTTTTTAAAAAACTATTATATATTTTTTAATGAAACTTTCATAGTTCAAACTGAAAATTACACAATCAAGATTTTTCTTTTCCTTTATAAAAAAATGAAATAATCACAAGTAAATATCGTTGAGACTTAATATTGACCTCACTTGTACAGGTGTATAGATACGCGATACCCATAATATATGAAATGTATGGAATTGTGGCAACCATATAAATAAATAAGCTTAAAAAAATGGTTTAATAGTCACAACCAAATAATATACAGGCAAATACTTATTGCCCAAATGATAACTAAATATTTATTAGCCTTTATTATACAATGGCGGCAAGCACGTAGTTGGGCACGCTTTAAGAACGCTAACTATTTACCACAACCAAGCATATGATACAGATAATTATTTGTTGCTTTACATTAAAATCATTTATATATCCAACAAAATATCTTGGTAGAAATTCAATAATATATCTAGTTGAGTAAATTAAAAAATTGTGGTGACAATTATTTTTTTAATAAAGTCCACTAAATATTGTGTGATCTTAAGATAAATTTAGTAATCGCAAGTAAATAATTTAATGAACGGACAATAAAATATTTAGGTTGCCGCAACATTTTTATAAGGTCAAAACTGGGCAATCGTATTATTTAGTTGCCACAACTAAATTTTTTGTCAACTTTACGAACCCACTGCTGTTACAACGGTTAGAATTTTTCATTCATATATTGATTTATATAATATCTTAATTTTTTTAATGTTACATATTATTCTTATAAAATAATGAATCTATTTTAAAAATAAATTAAATTTATAAATTTAATCTTTCAATTCAAGGTAACCTTATTTGAGAATTTTTATAGCGTAGTAAATTAGTTAATTGTTTTCTCCATAGATGGCAGGACAAGTCTTGATTTTTCTTACATTCAATTTTCGATTGAAAACTTTATTCAGAGATACGGATTAATTTTGATTATTTGGGCCATTGAGCCATAGCTTAGTGGTAGAGTTTCTGCTTCTTGTGCTAAGGGCCAAGAGTTCGTATCTCATCTCAAGCGACAAAAATATATTTCAAGTAAAAACTTCTCCAATTTTGTATTAAAAAATATTTATTTTATTTGAATGGCTACCAAACAAATGAAATAGATATAGACGGGGTCTAAAATGGTCTCCAATGCCGAAAAAGACCTTAAATAAAAAAAAAAGATTATTTGTTATGTTTGATGGCTTAGGTTTATCTTTGTGAAAGGTGCTAGATAACGAGGGCTTGAGCCCTCGGGGCATGGTCTAGAGGTTAGCGTGCTAACCTCATATAGGCTACCAAACGTCGCGGGTTCGCACCCCAGGCAGTCCGATGATTTTATTTAAGCCATTTGGATACCAAATGGCTTAAATAAGAATGCCTGGACCCCAATAATAGATAAATTCTTAAATAACGGTTATCGTCAAAGTCTTAAATGGCCTAAGTTGCCGAAAAAGACTGTGTGAATGTGTGTGTGAGTGTGAATGTGAATGAGAAAAAAAGTGAAAGTGTGAATGAGGGCTTGAGATCGGACGATTACTGCTTCCTTTTAAATTTTTAAACTCTTTTTCGGACGGGAAAAATTTTTGGTTCCGCGAACGACACCCGAAAAAATTTTTTGTTCCGCGGGCGGGAAAAAATTTTGGGTCTCTAAAAAAAAGGTAAAATATTTTTTCGGACGGGAAAAATTTTCGGTTCCGCGCACGGCACACGAAAAAATTTTTGGTTCCGCGAACGGCACACGAAAAAATTTTTGGTTCCGCGAACGGCACATGAAAAAATTTTTGGTTCCGCGAAAAACAAAATTTTTCCCAGATTACCCCCCCCCCCCGAGAAACACCTCTGGATCCGCCCTTGTTGCCTCGTAAAAAAAGGCCTAATTTTTAAAATCTTAGCGAGCTGGGGGAAATGTCTCCTCATCTCCTAATAGCAATCTACAAATAGTTTATCCTGAAGGGGACTAGTGCCAATATATTTGCCAAATATATATAGGGTTTTATAAGCATATACATTTAAATAACCGGGCGCCCTCGGACGTAGTGTAGGGGTTAGCGTGCTGACCTTGTATACCAAGGGTCGCGGGTTCAGATTCCATGGTCCGATGATGAAGCGTGGGCGCCACGCTTTTATTTTAAGTCATTAATATTCAACAATTTCAACAAGAACAATTAAATTAAATTATTTCCCTCTTTTTAGTTCAATTTAAATTCCATTCAATTCTAGATTAATTAAAGAAATAATAGACAAATCCCCAAAGAGATTCTATGTTTAGTTTATTAATTATGAATTTTTTTCCATGAGCCGTTAAACACATACAAGACATTTTCAAAAAAATTTTATTGGCCTTAATCAATTTGAGCACCGACTCGATTAAATAGAAGCATTTTTTTTTAAAGTTTTTTTTTATTATAGGGCCTATTTGTATTTTTATAATAATTAGGTTAAGGCAACACAAACATGAGTAAAGAGCATTTGTTATTCGTTTAAAATATATTTATATATTCAATTAGAGATTTGAGCTTAAAAGCAATATTTTTCATGCAATCACCAGCAGCCCCTAGGGAGACACGCGCGATCCCTTGAACACAAAAAAATTAATATTGTGATTTAATTCATCCACGAGTTCTTTTTACTTTCTCTTACCTATGTATATATGTAATATATATATAGAGAGAGAAAGTATTGGTTTCATGTCAAAAATTCGATGTCGAGATTTTGATGGATCTTCACGTTTTGAGGTCCCCTGAATCCAAAAAAGTGGTTTTCGCGACATGGTCTGTCTGTCTGTCTGTGTGTGTGTGTGTGTGTGTCTGTGTGTGTTCAATTTTAAGCATGAAGGAATTGAGCTATGAGGCTGAAATTTTATATTTAAGTTAAACACCCCCCCGGGACCGACAAAATAAGCTTTTAATCAAAATCGGCCAAAAAGTACTAGTACTTTACTGATGTACTTTTTCAGTTTTTTTCGATTTTCTCAAAATTCGCTCTAACGATTTTGATTAAAATTCAAAAATCAATTATTTTTTAGATGCTCTTTCAAATGTATATTCTTGTTTTGCCCTCAAAATTGTTTGAAGCACACTTTACTCTTGTGCTTCATAGGAAAGATAGGAGAAATAAATGGTTGCCATGGTAACCGAATTTAAATCTTTTTCTTTTTATTAGATTAAAAATCAATTATTATTTAAACGCCCATTTTTTTTTTCGGAGAAAACATATCTCTCTCTCTCACAAAACTATCTTCTCTCTTTCTACGCGTTTTAAATTTTTCTACCTTATCTTCGCATTTGGCCAATGTTAATTTCCTATAGGGATTTGTATGTTAATTTCGATTCAAAAGGGGGTCCCCTTTGAAACTTTTTAGGCATTTAAAATTTTTTTTTCCAATTCTTATGAAATTTTGTATTTATTTACGATTCTATATTGTGTATAAAATGTCCAAATATGAGATTAAAATTTTGAAAAATAACCATAGTTTATTTCAAGCAATCAACATTTAAAATGCAAGTTTGAAACTAAGGTGCTATGGGAAACTAAATATATCTCGACACAAAAAATCTGGTGTGACCAGCACAGTGCACAACTTTCTCTTACCGAAGGGTAAGAGAAAGTTGTGTGCTGTGCGCCAGTCACACCAGATTTTTTTAATGGTAATTTGAACCCAAAATTTTTTTTTTTTTTTTTTTTTTAAGGTCCTTCTCGGCATCTAAGGCCATTTAGACCCCATCCCTATTTATTTCAAATGATTTGTAGTCAAATCAAATGAAATAAATTTTTCTCGCTTGGGATGGGAAGCGAGCTAGGGACTCCGGTGCGAGAAGCTAATGTCTTCTCACTGAGCCACGGCTCCCGGGCGAACCCAAAATTAAAATATAATAAAAATGTCTAATTGGGATATGAAGTAACAAATGCGACAAAAAATCTTGTGTGACAGGTCTCTCAGAACACAACTTTTTTTTTACCTTAGGTAATTGAAAGCTATGTTTTTTTTTTTTTATCTAAATGGGTTTTTGGCGAGGCGTGAGGGCACCGGGGGCTTCTCAAAGATAAATTTTCAATAAATTTTTTTTTATCTAAAATTTTGAGGTTTTTGTCGAGCTCTGAGGGCCCCGGGGCCTCTCAAAAACAAATTTCCATTAATTTTTTTTTATCTAAATTTTTCTGTTTTCACCATAACACTGAGAGCCCCGGGGCACCTCAAAGACAAATTTTCCATAAATCTTTTTTTTTATGTTGATAAGAGAAGTGGCTGTTCAGCGATTCAAATGATGAAGGGAGAGAGGATGTCAGCCAAAAAAGAAGCCTCTATCGAATAAAAATCTCCAATTAGAAGCAGTGGCGTCATTTCAACTTTTTCTTAGGGGGGGCAAATTTTTCTTGGGGGGGGGCAAACATTTTTTTTTCTTAAAATTTACTTACAAACGGGTACTCAAATTTGGCCAAAACATTTTTAATTTAATTAATTGTTTAATTTTGTACAATTTGTATACTCGTAGATGTATTTTGGAGTATTTTATTTAGAATAATATAAAATTTTATAAAAATCAGAGCCCTTGGGGGGGGGGGCAAATGCCCCCCTGCCCCCAAATGACGCCACTGATTAGAAGACGTTTCGGGTTTATACAGAAATATACATTTGAGTCTTGGCCGTGTTGACTGATGAGCATCTAACAACTTATATGCAAATTTTGTATTTTTATATAATTTTGTATGTTTATATATAACAACTCTATCTGCAACTCAATGGTGTACACCTTGAGATTGCCAATAATCTCTAAAGAACTGATGATGGTTTTATCTAATTAAACCCGAAACGTTTTCTAATTGGAGATTTTTTATTCGATAGAGGCTCCTTTTTTGGCTGACATCCTCTCTCCCTTCATCATTTGAATCTTTTTTTTAATCTAAATTTTGGGGTTTTTGTTAAGCCCTGGAGGGCCCCGGGGCCTCTCAAAGACAGATTTATGAATTTTAATCTAAATTTTTAAGAATGAATTTTGAGAAAAACGGAAACAACTGAAAAA
Source organism: Euborellia annulipes (assembly GCA_023213315.1). Classification (NCBI taxonomy): domain Eukaryota; kingdom Metazoa; phylum Arthropoda; class Insecta; order Dermaptera; family Anisolabididae; genus Euborellia; species Euborellia annulipes. The sequence goes on from JAKCPI010027320.1 coordinate 7,499, forward strand.
GAACATCAGTAAAGTACTAGTACTCTTTGCACAATTTTGTTCAAAAGCTTCGAGTTATGTGCCAAGGGGTACCTAACTTAAATATAAAATTTCCAACTCCTAGCTCCTTTTTGTTATTGAGATATTTTGTACATTTTGCGTGATCCATTTTTTTAGACTTAAAACGTGTATTTCCACCAAAATTTCGACATCGAGTTTTTGATATGAATTCAATTCTATAAATCTTAATTAGGTAAACGTATTCACGCCAGATGTTCACAGCCAAAATACAAAAAATTTTAATCTTTCACAATTTTAACATTTTTTTATTTACTTTACTGAGGCAGAAATTAATTTAATTTTAGAATAATATATTAGCCTATACTCAAAATATAATTAGCAATAATTTATTCCGTTAGAATAGCTTTCTTTTGCTATATTGAGTCTGACCTATAGCGATCTAAAAAGGCAAAGGCTAATGGGAAATAAACGACAGACGATGACATTCGTTGTTTCTTAAGAAAAGAGGAACGGAAAAGGACTTCCTTATATTTTCTTTGTTAAGGACATAAACAAGTTTTACAGGTAATTGGTAAATACCTAAGTGCAATCATGATTAGAGCGAGTTATGGAAATTCGTTGGGTATATTCTAGTAGACAGCAAACAAGATCTGATCTGTTGGTTCGGGTCATGGATAAAACATAAGACGGGTTATTACTTGCTATTTTTTTACCTTTATATAACTCTCACGCTTCTCTTTCTTTTACTCCCATTTTAACGGTATATTACTTAATATATAAATAGACAACCATATGTTGACCTGGCAATACAAATAAATTTAGCGGGACGTTCCAAACATTTGATTTGCAAAAAAAAAGAACAGGAAATAATACCGTAATAGGTAATATAATATTTATTCAATGTGAATATTTCATACAAGGCTGATGTTTATGTATTATTTAAAATAGCTAATTTCTTTTTCTTTTACAACATGTCAGTGATCATGTGCTCTTTGTATGGATGAGTTCTCAAGTTTTTTTAAATATACTTGACACGAATATTTAAATTCTTGTTGATATAATATAATATTTCTATATATATTTGAATAGACGGATGGGATGACCTCTGGTGGGAGGGGAGAGTGAGCCAATATGCTGTTTTTCGAAAGAAAAGTATTGAATATGGATGCAATACAAACATCCTAAATCTGAAATACTTTGCAAAATTCGCTTTAACGCTTTAGATTTGGATCCAATTGCTCATGTTTTTGAACATTTCACCTCTCTAGACCTTCTGAAGAAATATTAAGGCTAAAATATTCCTTTTCAGCCCTCCAAATTTAATTCATGGCCCTAAGATTAACGAAAAGGGATGGAAATACCGTACCGAAAACGGTACGTGGTAGGGGAAAACGGAGGTCATGTAGCAGTTTGTAGTAAAATTAATTGTTGTCTGTTTTGTTTGTTGAAAAAATAAAGTTTGTTTTTATTGATGTTTACTAAATAAGCGGTTTACATTTTCTTGTGTCTTAAATTATAGGTCTATTAATAAGTTCCTGTCATTAAGGCGCTATAGTCATATTTGGATTAAGGAGATCATTTCTGAAGGAATTATCTCGGGGTTCAAAAAAATTTCATTTTGCCGAGTAGTGTAATTAATTTCTCTTATCTGTATGTTAATAAATAAAGAAAAAGTTTGCATTCATGTCAAAAATTCGATTTTGATGGAATATACTCTTTTTGAGGCCTCCTGAGTCCAAAAAGTTGGTTCCGGAAAATTGTCTGCTGTGTTCAAAATAAAGTAAATCTTTTATCAAAGAATCCCATTCAAATTATTTTCTCCATGACAACTTTTATCTATGACGGCATTTAAAAGCCGATTTCGTGATCACTTATTAAATGAGTCGGTTTGATTGGCGCCTCTTGGGGAGAAGGGGGGAGTGTAAACTAGTGTAAAATTTTTTGTGCTCCAGACGTAACATCCTCAGTACAAAATAAAAAAATTTTCGTTGATTTTATATCAAATTTAAGGCCAATATAATTTAAATAAATTTTATTCCTAAGAGAAAGGAAGTAGAAATGGCTATTATCCGATCGAAAATATTAACTTATTATTTTTCTCTATTTTTTTTAGTTCGCATCTCTCCATCCTGCTCATCTTGAAGACGCTTCTGGGGCTACTGAGGTCATCTTGTCATCCTGACTACGCAGGTGTGGAACTATAAAGTCATCTTATACAGGCCAAAGCAACAATATCAACAAATTGTGAGTCATTGTTTATTTATAGTAGACTTACCGGTAGATTTGTGCTCTCTTAACTCCGTCTATAGTAAATACATGCGCTAACTTTTTATCCCCCCGATATGTAGAAATAGTTTAGAGATTGGAGTAGAGACAAGTTTTTGGTATTTTTTTTTTCTTTCATTGAAACTCAAAAACTAAAACTTGTCATGTTTCATTGGATTCTTGATTCTGATCACACTGATTTCGAACAGCTAGAGAAACGAACATAAAGTTTCCTCTTGTGGGGAGTACATACATACCACTTCGATTGAAACGAAATTAATTTAACGAGTCCGCCGCGAAAGCGTGGAGGTCCTGGTTCGACTCTAGGGGCGCAAATTTTGTCCAATCAAACACGAACTTATCTAGCAAATTTGTTATCTTCAAATTAATTTAATTTTATTAATAAATATTTAGACCAAAATTTGAAACATCAGCTTTCTCTTAGATTAGGCTTTGATAGTTAGTGAGGGGGATCACTCACTCTCCCTGGGCGCAAAATTAGCTTAGGTCCTTTATCTAAGCTTCTATGAATGATTTATTCGAATTTGGAAGATGGTCACACTTGGATAATATTTTTTGCATTCTTGAACACTTAAAAAAAAAAAATTTTTTTTTCGTTTTCTGATCGTTTTTTTTGTGATTTTTAATGCAATTAATGCGAAGAATAAAATTAATTATACGAGAAGCTTTTTGTTTCTAAGCAGATCTTTGAAAATCTTTAATTATCTACGAGCATATGATTGTGATTTAAAAAATAAATACTGTGTCCTTTGTGGCTGATCAAAAACTTCAAGCAGCCAAATAAATTTTATATAGCAGCCTGACGTTTCGACCCCTTATCTAGGCCTACTTCGGAGCCAGTCGGCTAGAATAAATGCAATTTCAATGTGTGTCCCTGATATTGAAATTTTATTTTATTCCCTTTTCAATATTTTTCTTCGTAAAGGTTTATTTGATCATTTTTTTTTTGTGATTTTTAACGCGAAGAAAAAAAGAATTGGGCTTGATACAGAATTCCAATATCAGTGACACACATTGAAATTTGAAATAGGGGGGGATGTAATGTTATAGCTGTAAAGTAGATGTTGAAGAGCGAAAAAATCAAAAAGAAAATGCAGCCAAAGTTATTGAGATCAGCCCATGGCTAACGTTTCGATCCTAGGTCTAGACCATCATCAGAGCTGGGGCTGTATCAAAAAGGATGCCTACACTTTCACCGAGACGGGAAGGCTTCATGTGCAAGATGCGTCTTATGCACTTTTAATAACAAATTGCTATTATTGCTATTAAAAGTGAATAAGACTTATTCTTGCACGTGAAGCCCTTCCAGTCTCGGGGAAATATATATGCCTTTTTGACATAGCCCCAGCTCTCTGATGGTCCAAACCTATGACCGAAACGTTGTCAGTGGGATGATCTCAATAAAGAAACTGTATTGACTGCATTTTCTTGTTTTTTTTTTCTCTCTCATCAACATGGAAATTTCATTTATTCTCTCCAACTGGCTCTGAAGATGGTCTAAACAAGGGCCCGAAACATCAGCCTGGTACTGCTTTAAAAAGATATATTTAGCTGCTAAAACTCTAGAAGCTTTTTTTTGACCCCGCCTCAAAAATAAATTTGTTTAATTCTAATGTGTTTATAATGTACGATGTCGTATGGAAACAACCTAAGAAGATAATTTATTTTCAATACCAGTTTTATATAATTGTTTGATAAATTTCTGTTAGATTACTGAAGATGTCTAAAAGAATCTATTCTATTTTAATTTCATCTCTCACTTGATTGCTTATACATCTTGATAACAAAAAGTAAATTATATTTTTACAAGCTAAAAAAAGTCTAAAATAACATTCATGCCAGATCCGACAGCCGTTAATGATAAAAAATATCAAATTTATATAACAATGCGGGACAACAACAACCCGCATTATACTACATGTATATGTGAATTCACATATAGGTCTAACGTTTGAATAAACTGTTAAAAACATCTCTCATCGTTTCTTATTTCCTAGAAGGAGTGTTGTTGATGTTTTTAACACAAACAGAAGGGATATACAGTAATTAAATGAACAGACCAAAGAATTCAAAATGTCGATATTTTGTCGAAGATTTTTTTAAATGCTTCGATTCAATACAAGATGTTGTTAAAAGAATTCTCTCGATTAGAACCTTACCTGAATTTTTTCGCTTATCGAATATCAACATTTCACAAAAGTGCTTTCCTTTCATCTAACAAAACCTCCAAGACTATTGGGAATTAGCCTACTTTAGTGTTAATTAAATTCTTAAAGAGGAAATTTCTAATTATAAAAAAATGTATTCAATAGTTTAGATTTTAAACTACAGTAAATTTTTATGTTTATTCAAAGGGTTAAAAAAACAAACTTTTTACAGTTCTTAAGTTTTTAAAATCAAAAATTCTTTGAATAAAGACCGAAACTCCTCAAACTACGCTAATTTTTCGGCAAGGGTGCATTAAGCTTCAATTCTTTGAATAAGCCTAAACATAAAAAAATTCGAAACTTTTTTTTATAATTAAGAATTTGCTATTTTATAATAAAATCAAAATTAAAGTAATTAATTTTTTATGACAGTTTTTTTAAGGCAGTTTTGTAAAGGTTTTGAAAGTCTCTCGTGAAGACTAGTTTTAGATTTCTCGATGACATATTTGAATAGAGAACAATTTTGTTAAATTTGCTTATTGCGGAGCAGTTCCCTTTGCTAGTACAGTAGATATTACAAACGAATAAAACAATTCTATATGCATACAAAAGTTTTTGTTTTATTTATTTATTTTTTAAATTCATTGAGCCGAGTGCCAAAGGCTATTCCCAAAATAAACAAAAATACCAATGTTTATACAAAAAGATGATTACCAATTAATTAAATGCAATATGAAATGAAAATACATCTAAATGACTATGTTCGGTTGATAACAGAACGATTCACACTCATTCCATTTTAAATATATTTTATGTTCTGTTTTTGAAATCATTTTTTTTTATATTAAAATTTCTCTAAAGATTGTTTAATAATTGAATTTCAAAGTAAATATGAATATTTGGTAGGGGAATGACCATAATTACGTGCAAGCTTTTGAAAGGTGTTGTTTTATGGCTTATTATCGAATTTTGAACGCTCACATTGATAGCTTACGAAAACTTATAGACCTAAAAATTTTGAAACGATTCTTACATTATTAAAAAAAGCAATTTGAGTCAGATGATTGTCCAAACCCCATGACCGAAACGTTATTTTGAGAGTTTAAAAAAATATATTGCCTACAAACTTCTTTTGTTTTGTTCTTCATCTTATTTATTTATTTAAAAAGAATGTTGGCATTAGGCCACCAGCCATTTTTTGCCTCCTATATACTTCTTCTTACAATTTGCAATTTAAAATCTGGAGTGGAAATTACACACCACACAACATTTTCACTCATCATGTGATATACAAGATTTTTGTCTTGACAAAAACCCCCAACAACAAGGAAAAAGATTGCGATTTTTTTTTTTTAGTGTTTAAATTAATTTAAATTAAATGATTCTGTGAGAGGTCGGCGTGTTCTCGAAATCTCGAAACATTGACAATAAAAAAATAAATAAAAAATTTTGGTTATTTATTTTATTCCTTTTGCCGAAGTCTGATCTATTAATAGTTCATTACCATTTTTCTATTTAAATTTGGTAGAAAAAAATGAGCAATGCAGCTAGTTTTTTTTTTTTTTTTTTTTAACCAAGACAGACGTTTCGGTCACATTAGACCATTTTCAGGGCCAGGTTAATGTCTGTCCAAGTTTTATTGGGCAATGTTAATGCCCGGATAAAATATATTTTCAGACATTAACCTGGCCGTGAAGATTCCATATGTGACCGAAACGTCTGTCCTGATTTAAATAAAAACTAGCTGCATGGCTCATTTTTTTTCTACCAAATTAAATATCAACATTCAGGTATATACCTCCTTCGTTTAAATTTATTGATAATATACTTCTTTCTGTAACTAATGATAGTTTTTTTTTTTTTTTATTTTTAATGGTATTATTTTAACAAGGTGATAAGTATAATTGTTCATAATCTAGGTTGGTCCTATCTTTTCGGTCAAAGGTTGAAAGGAAAAAACGCAACGTAGTTTGAAATTAATTTTTTTTAAATTTAATATAGACCTATATTTCAGAAAGCTTACTGGAGGCTCTTTTTCATTAGAGGTTTTACTCATTCACTCGAAACGTTTTACAATTCACAGCCAAGCCAATTTTGCCTTGAATATGTGGATTAATTATACTATTAATTATTATAATCTAGTATTAATATACTAGTTTGATTTTATATATTCGATTAATTTCAACTCTCTTAGTTTCGAAATAAAAATATGAATATATGGAAGGGGATGACCTTAATTACGCGGAAGTTTTTTGAAAGCTGTTGTTTTAAGGTTTCGAGGCTTAAAAAATAATTATCTATCCAGGTTAAAAAGTTCACTCAAAAACTTTTTTTTTTTTTAATCTTTATCTTTTTTTTTTTTATTTTTATTAAATTGTATTATACCGATGACTACTGGGGAATGCTCAACACGCTGATTTCACCCCACCCGAGATCTCGCCGCGCTTGTCATTTCTTAACTGCATTGAAATTGGTGGCCTTTGCTTTAATCC